>BMAO01016864.1:0-265580 GCA_019973975.1 Trichonephila clavata | reverse complement strand
ATTTTTTGGTAATACTTCACTGCGTTCACTTTCGAAGAAAGTAAGTTCCCAATTTCAACCATTTTTCACAACAGAATAAGAGAATAATAATACAAAAGAATTAACCAATTAAAATAATATTATCTTCAATCCAGGTTATTGTGCTTGAACATGTGTGAGAAAAGTACAAGCTATAAAAGAAGAATAATTTTCGAGCTTGTGCTAGCAAAATTAGTGCTTTTGAATAAGCGTAAGGAATGGTATTCCTTTATTGGGTGGTAGATCGAGCCAATTGGCGACGTTATTCCATTTGATGTTATAATACTTTATACGTATTGTACTATCCATACATAATATGTATCTCAATCATCACCAAAGATATTTATCAATTTATTAATACGTTTTGTTGGTTCTTTGCATCAAAATTACAATTATTTTTGGGGAAAATATTTTTTAAAAGTATTCTTTAAAAAAGTTACATTTGGGCGCAGGGTTTGCGTTAGTTTTTTTTAGTACAGTACTGAGCGAATTAATTGGGATAAAACAAAAATTTTTACAAATGTTGTTTAATTAGTATAGTTCAACTTATATGCATGGTATAGCAATCTAATACAAACTATGTCCTCCTCTAGCTTGAATGAGATCCTGTATACGGTTTGGCATAGATTCCACTAAATTAGAGCATAAAGTTTTCATCTCGTTATCACGAAGCCAAACTTTTATAACATTCTCAATCGTTGTTTTCTTTGTTGGACAGTCCATTTTACTCTCACACGTCACTTTACAATGATCCACAAATTTTCAAAGGCATTTACATGAGAATTACCAGGCAATTCCCCAAATTCATTATTTTCTGTTTTTGAAAAAAAAATTCGTTGCGTTAGCTTAAAAGTATGGATGGAGCAAGATCTTGCTGAAAGATACCAACACCACCAGCGAACGTTTGCATCATATATGCACAATTTTACTTTCTATTATAAAAATTTATTGTTTAGAGTTCATCATTCCTTCAGCTGATACTAAGCTGCCAGGTCCTCCAGAAATAAAATAGCCCCAAAACATCTATTTATGAGGGTGCTTTACTGTTTGAATAAAATGTTCTCCACCACTTCACCTGACAAATCTTGGTCCAAACCCTTGAACAAAAAAAATGCGTTTCGACGCTAAATACAACCTTCTTCTAATCTTGTACAGGCCGGGATTGATATTTCCTGGCCCAATCCAAAAGCTTTTTCTTCATTGCAGGTGTTAAAAACTGTTTATCAATTGGTTTTCTTGCAAATCTCCCAGCTTTAATAAGACTTCGTCAAACTGTTGATGAATTAACGTTCACACCAGTCTCTGAAGATCTCTACATGTTTTGTAAAGATCCATTGTACTATTTCCTGCAAGAAACTTAACTGTTCGAGGCGTAGTGTCGCGTTTGCGTCCACATTTATTCTTTCATTTGGGAGACACTGTACCAAAATTCTTTTGCTGATTGATAATCCCAGAAACACTGGATTTTCCATCTCCAACTACTGTAGCAATGTCCCTCACAGTCATAGAAGTATGCTGACTAAAGGTAACTAGTTTTTTCATTAATATAAAATTATTTTATAAAAAATTCCATACATATGATATAATATTTTCAATTTTTAATGTGGAATCAATATTTTCTGCAAGATTTTCACGCAATTTTTCCTTCTAATTCAGAAATTAAATCTTGTCTAGCAAATCTTCAGAATTTTGTTTTCCACACTACGCTGCTTCGAAGTTCAACTAACTCCATTTCTAAATTATCGATACCTAGCAACATAAATTTTGTTACCTCCATTGTTTCATCTTCTATTTTGTATGGATATAAAATAAAGTGAAATGTGTTTTCCAAACTTTTAAATTAATTGAATCTCTCTTTAAATTTTTGTTTTATTTCCAGCATATTCATTACATATTTTTTAATTGCATTTTCTTAAATGTTAACAGGGTTTTCAAAAGCTATTGTTGCTTGAAAATGTTTTTGTAGTTGAGGAAAATATTTCATGGTTTTAAATTCCAAATCCTTAGTAAAGATGTCAAGTTTCGTCATAAATGTTTTAATATTTTAAAACATTGTTAAAACAATTAATCCATGTTTTTTATTCAGTTCATTAAAATTCTGACTGATGTCTCATAGAAACATTTAATCAGTTGATTAATGTATATTGGATAATTCATCGATACTATTGTCTTTTTCAATTAAAGATACAGATGGAGGACAAAATAATACGAACACCTGGGAAAAAGTATGACGTATTTCCCACCTGCAGTACAGCCACGCTATTTGCAATAGAAGCCTGCCACCTAATGAGCGTGAAGAGGAAGGTATCAGCATATCAACAGCAGTCACCTGTGTTGCATGCGTTTATCGAACTGTCTGTGATAAGTTGAAATGTCAGGCACGTCAGAGTTCCAAAGAGGAATGATTGTTGAAGCGCGTTTTAGTGGAGCATCGGTTACGGAAGCAGCAAACCTTTTGGGGTTTATAAAGAGTACGGTATTAGCCGTTATGACAGCGTGCACGAAAGAGGGTTAAATAACGTCTTCAAAGCCCAACAGTGGCCGAAAGTCAAAGCTTGCTGATAGGGACAGACGGGTATTGAAGCGCATAGTAGCCCGAAAACACAAACAATCGTTATCAGAGATAACATTCGAAATGAACAATCGTCTCCAGGGCCCCGTTTCAATAAAGACTGTCAAAAGGAACTTCATGTTGTGAACATTTATGGCAGAGGGGCAATTCGTAAGCCCTTGGAGACAGCAACGAATGGTTTCAAGCAACGTCAATGGTGCAGAAATCACAAAGGCTGGACCCCATAGCAGTGACAACAAGTAATATGGTCAGATGAATCGTAATTCACCCTATTTTAGACGACCGGATGCGTTTATGTCTGGAGAATGCCCAGAAAAGCGTTTAATCCTGAATGCCTCTTGCCGACTGTGAAGCATGGGAGGGGCTCCATTATGGTATAAGTGCGCTATCTTGGCACGATCTTGGCCTACTTATTATTCTGCATGGGAGAATCAAATACAATCACTATCTAAGCATTATAGGGGGTCATGTCCATCCTTTTGTACAGACTGTATTCCCTGAAGAGCGACTGCTTTTTTAAAATGACAACGCACCTATCCACACTGCTAGGTGTGTTCAAGCATGGTTCGTAGAGAACGACGATGAAGTTGAATATCTTGCCAGGCCTACTTAGTCTCAGGACTTGAATATTATTGAACATTTATTGAACATTTGGAGTCCAGACTTCGTTCTCGATTTCTACCTCCATCCAGCCTTTCGGAGTTAGAGACCGTTCTGCGGGAGGAATGGCTAAATATTCCTTTAAATAATGTCCATGATCTGTATGCATCTATCTCACGTCGCATTAAATCTGTACTTCAGTCAAAGGGTGGTCCAACCCCTATTAATAAAGATTTTCCATTATTTCACAGGTGTTCGTATTATTTTGTCCTCCATCTGTATTTTAATTTCTTCTAATAACGTTACAAAACGATGAAGTACTTGACCTAAACTAAGCCATTGCACGTTGTTGTATGTCAAAATCCCTGAATATTGGCATTCAATTTCTCTAAGAATTGAACAAATTGCCTTTTATAAATAACTCCTGAGTTTATAAAGTTGGTTATTTTTATAACAACTGACTGTACAATGGAAAATGTTTTTAAACCATACTTCGCAAATAAAACTTGCTGGTGTATTATACAATGAAATTCAATCAGGAAATGTGAGATATTTTGCTTAAGATGCTGAATAAATCCAATGTTTTCTCCTTTCAGACCAGGTGCACCGTCTGTTGTTACTGAAACTATTCTCTGTGAAAGTCAGCATCCATTTCTTTAAACGCAATATCAAATTCTTCAAAAATATCAAGACTGGTACACTTTCCTTTCAACGTTATTAGCTTCATTAACTCTTCTTTCATTATATTTCCAAACTTATACAGACCAAAAACTGCAAATTGTGCGTAACCATTCATATTATTAATCTCATCGAATGCAATTTGAATACATTTCTGCAGAATTTAAAGCGCTATGTATTTGCACGAAAAAATATTTTTTTCTAATTCTATTATTAATTATGTTTCGACTTATAGGAAACTCATTTACACGCTTTATAATCAAGCACTTTTCTTTAAAATCAGCAAACAATGTAGAACTACACATTCTAAAAGCGCTTTTTTTTAGAAATTCTTCTTCTGAAAGAGGTTTTCTGTTGCGAGCAATGCAATGGGCAACTTGGTAACTAGCAGTTATAATGTTATTTTTTGGAACCAAAAAAGTTTTTTTTAAACACTGCTTT
Organism: Trichonephila clavata; assembly: GCA_019973975.1. NCBI lineage: Eukaryota > Metazoa > Arthropoda > Arachnida > Araneae > Nephilidae > Trichonephila > Trichonephila clavata. The sequence continues at coordinate 261,271 of BMAO01016864.1, read as the reverse complement.
GAGAAAAATTCTCTCTCTTTTTTCTTTTGGAAAAATATGTTTTTCTTTCTTCATCTGTTGACATGCCGAGATTAGAATGCAACGTTTCAAAATGTCTTTTTACGTTATATGTACGTGCAGTCACTTTTTCATTACAAATTATAAGTATAACCATTTTATTTATTTCAATTCCTTCATATTTATCAAACCATTCAGCTTGATATAGCCTGGAACTTGTATGGCTGGTTTTAAATTTTTTAACCGTCGACTTAGTACAGGGCTGTAATTAAAGATATTTATATGAAGAATACAATAATTCGAAAGGAAATTTTTTGTATACATAATATACCTATATATATATATAATACACATACACATTACTTTTAAATGCGTTCGAAATGTAAGTTCAACATTGGTACTGATTGGTGGAAGCGCCTTAAATTGCGAGCCAAAAATTGCTTTTATCGAGAATAAGAGAAGTGTGCATTGGCATCTCACAAGGTGAAACAGTGAAGGAGCGATACAAGTGCTATGGAAGTCTCTTTCTACAAACATAACTGAACATAACCTTACAAAAGTGCATTTCATCCGAAGAAAGTGCTTTAAATAGGGTTATTTGCTTTGGTTTGTCGATTTTTTTTTCAACAAACAAAATGTGAGTAAAATTATACAATTTATTTGATATTTTGTAAGAACTTTTGCTTTATTTCAAGTACTACATATTTTCATATACATTTGCCGTCATTTGCGTAATTTTGGAACTGTAATGATCAAACTGAAGGTTATAGACAGAATTTAAATTTATTCTGTATCAATGTAGTGCTTGAAAAATACAAATAGAATAAAAATAATCCACACAAGTTAGAAGAACTAAATAAACCCCCGTAAACAAACAAGTGGTTGCCCAGCAGTCGTGGGTCAGTTAAAAAGCTTTCGTGGGAGTGGCTGACTCACGGGTCATAGGTTCGCCATCACTGCCCTAGAGCATAGGTTCTCAACGTGGGCGTTTGAGGTTTTCAGGGGGGCAGTACGAGACCCAGAGAAAATTAGGGGGCATTGAGTTGCCACCGAGGGGCTTGAACAGATTAACTAAATATAGTTTAAAAGACTATAAAAACACGCTGATTATGTACTAACAAAAGTAAACTTTAATACTGTTTGTTGTTGATTGTATGTATTTAAATTATTTCTATATCACTTTACGAGAATTCATATATTTTGGTCATTCGGGAAGTGAATGAAAAACTAAAATTACATTACATTCAGACTACATTAAATTGAATGATGTAGTGCATTTTAATTTCTGTAGTGCACTTGTTGTCTTTGTCTGTGAACAGTAGGAAAAATGTTTCACCCATTGCATTTCATTACGTATATTATCCAAGAAATATAATTAAATATGTTAACCAGGAATTAATGTGTTATTCTTTAAAGCAGTGATTCCCAAAGTGGTCTATATAGACTCCCAGGGGTCTATGACGATCTGCAAGGGGTCCACGACAGCAAAAAAATAATTTGGGGGTTCATGAGGTGTAAGTGAGGGTCCACGATTGTGGCTCTCATTAAACCAGATCATGACTAATATTAAAAGGAAATTTAATCAAGGGGAGTGAGTGAATGAATATTAACGTCCCACTGTTCAGCTACACGAGGGCTTTTGGGGAAGGTCCGCGTAATTTTGAACCATGGTCGAGTGACGCGGACGACACCTGAACTGGCACCCCCTCTCCTAACTACCACACCAACGGGAGGACGTTTGAGCTCTCGACAGATTTAACGTACATCGCGCCCCTGCACGGTGGGTCTTCAGTGGTACTAGGATCGAACTCATGACACGCTAGCCATGATCCGATGCCTAGACCTCTTGGCTACCACGGTCACTTAATCAAGTGGAAACTAGACTTACCTATTCAACATATTTATTTACTAAATTTAATGAAGTTTATTTGCAGTTACAAGGCGACAGCATAAATATGTTATTAGGACCATATTTCACACAGCCTTTCTTGCCAGAATTAAGCTAAAGGAGCATAATTTTGGACGTCGTCAACATTTTAATGCCCTTTTTTTAGATTTTGAAACTAGGTTTGAGAATGTTTTGACTATCGTAGTACCACAGAAGACAATGAATTCACATATGATCACTTTGAAAAAAAATCAGATTATAAGAATTAAGCACTAGGAATATGCAGTAATGAAGATCTTAAAGTAAAGTTTAGAAACGATGTCAACAATTTTAGCTTTAAGAAGATATACCTGTTATTCATTCCATATTATGGAATATCTTGAGAAAGCTTTTAATTGTTTTTTTGATTGAGAAAAAAGAAAGAAGAAATACTGCACACAATTAACCGAGGAGATATTTAGGGTTAAACCCTGATAAGATTGATGCCAAATGTTAAAAGTTTATTATTGCATCCGCAGATTCCTCCCTCCCACAAAAAGTACTAGTTTGTTGCAAAGTTACTTTATGTAACAGTCATTTTATGCATTAGTTAATTTTTTTTTATTAAATAATTAAATTAACTAACATGTGTTTTCTTAAATTTTAAACTCTTCTATACTGCACTATAGTTAAAAATTTTAATCTTTTCAAGTAAATAGCTCTATACCTGCTGTCAAAAATACATTTAAATTGATAAATTTGCACAAATTTAAATTTAGGAAAAAGTAGGGGTCTATCCCAAACTGAAAAACCTGCCAAGGGGTCTATGAGGCTAAAAAGTTTGGGAACCTATACTTTAAAGGCTGAAACTGTCAATTTATATTTATTTTGAAGTACTTCGTATCATCAAACCCCCTACCTGTCTTTATAACAAGTAAAACTTTTATTCTACTTTTTTAAATGAAGAAGAAATTCAGTAAGTGTTTCAATTCCAACAATATGACTATAAAATACATAATTTTACACATTTTTATGTATTTGTGGCAATAGCTATGTCAGATTCGCAAGTTAAAAAATTGGGGCTTTAGAAAAAAAAATTAAATATAAAAATATGTTCTATTAGTAATAGAATAATTTTTAAATTTTAACTCTTCTTTTCACCATTTATTATGTACACTCTTATTCCTCTAGAGTGGGAGGGGGTGGTATCGAAATATTCTTTAGAATAGGGGTGCCAGTTCAAAAAAGGTTGGAAAAATATGCCCTAGAGCCGGGGTAGGCATTAAGTCGATCGCGATCGACCGATGGACCGCCAAGACATTTTGGGGTGATCGCCGTTACTAAGACCTTATACGCGCATATACTAATGAAACATATTTGTGGAACACCGACGCTCGCTTGCCTCTAAAATCGACTTTTCACAATCGACGTGATTGTGTTTACTTAAGCATATTATTCGATGTATGTGTAGACACATGTACCTTTATTGGAAGCGCTTGATGACCCTTAACTGCTGCAGGCGTATGTATCCGTCTCACTCAACATGTATGTTTAGTGCCCTGGACCAGGGATGGCCAACCTTTTTGGGAAGAGTACCACTATTTGATAAAAAATAATTAAACGTGCCACTTCCAACTTTTCCAAAAAACAAATGTGGAAAAGTGAAACAATGTTATTTATAAGCTAATAATGGGATTTTTACGCTAATAGCACATTTTTTAATGCAAGTCTATGTAGTCGAAATTTAAAAATAATACAATAAATAAGACGAGTACAAAAGCTTAGGCTTTTATTTTAATAAACTGTTAACATGTTCAATCAATTAGGTTAAGCATTAAATAAAAATGAGCAACTTGAATCATTTAATTCAAAATAATTATTAAACTCTCAGTATTTACTTTATGTGGCTTTTGAATTACTACTTTTTTACCAAGTCATCTATATTAGGATTAGCTCTTACAGATGCCCACAAAATTCGGTTATTATAGGTACACATTATCTAGTTTTGAGTGATATTTATTTTATTATGTTTATATATAGCAGAAAACATTTATTCACAATTATATTTTGATCCGAATTTTGAGGTCTTTTTGTCTGAGACACTTCAATAAAATTATAAAAAAGTGGTTATTTATTATCTTTCCAAAAAATTTTAATTGTTCCTTAAGTCTTCGCGTGCTAAAGTTACAAATCCATTGCCCCACACTGTGGCACTCGTGCCGTGGGTTGGCTACTCCTGCCCTGGATGTATAGAGGCCTTTCCGAAATACGATTCTTTTCTTTGCGCTGTTATCAGTGAAACTATTCCGAAGGCTTTGGAATGCAATAAAAGTACCTTGACAGTGTATGCAAAGGATTGACTTATTTCAGAGAAAAGTTGCTGTAATTTGTACCTTTTACCCCCTTTCCCCTAATTTATTGCATATTTCCGCCTATGTGAAAAACAGGGGCACTGGGGAACGAATCGCTTAATTTCTAAGTTAAAGGGTTAACACGCTCGCTGCCGGCAGAGGAGGGAAAAGCAATTCCCATACACGATGCCAGCCGTAGAAATGAGTTTTTATTCCCATAAGCCGACTGAAGGGAAGAATAAACATTGAGGATTAGCTCTTGATCATAACAACATATGTATCGCACTTTCTCGGGATTGAGTTCTCTTGTTGACGTCATGTCCCGTGATGGTGCGGGATCCGGCAGCTAACATGTTTACATTCTTCGTGTACAGATTCATCGGTTCACGTATGTTCACAGCATAGAATACGTCTATCCTTCACCGACTAATAGTCTCTCATCCTTGTTTAAACATTCAACTTGACAATTTTATGTTTTTGTAGCAAAAATGGTAATATTTATTATTTTTAAAAGAGGAGTGCTACGTCCAAGAAGAAAAGAAAAACGTACAGTTTTAATACGGAATGGGAAAAACTGTGTTTCATTACAATGTTGATAGCAAAATGTGTGTGCTAATGCCATGCAAGTATAGAATTTCCAAAAAAGTGGTGTTTCCAAAGCATGTTTGGAAGTTTCGATACAAACAAACCCTTCCGACGAGGCAACAAGGTGGTAGAAACTTCAAAAAAGAGAATTTTAATGACATTGATACAGAAATCTCACACACTCCAGGAAATGTTGACACCGAGAGAGGAAGGGGGAACTTCCAAGGCAAAAAGCTACACACTTGAAAAGAAACCTCTCTGTCAAGGAAGAGAAATTGAAGACATTTCAGAAAAGATAATTTTAATGACATTATAGAAATCCCTTATATCGCGCATACACCCTCACGAGAAGGAAATTTCCATTGGATAACGTAATATTCTCTGAAAAAGCTGGGCTAAACGGAAGGAAAACAGACACATCCGAAGGAACAAACAGGTAGAGGAAATCTCGAAAAAAGGGAATATAAATGAGATTGATATAGAAATCACACACACAAACCAGGAAATGTTGATACCGAGAGGGGAAGGTGAAATTCCCATTGGCAAAAAGTTATTCACTCAAAGAAGCCCGCGCAACGCCGGGCCATGCAGCGATACAGAGATGATGACTTATCGCATTTGGTTTCTTATCATTTGATTATTCACCAACAGGTTCCACCAGTTCGTTCCCGTCTCACAGATGACCACTTAGAATCAATCCAGTGCAATACTAGCAATTAGTAATTTTATACTGAGATATTCAAGATTGGTGGACAGTATGCACACTAAGAGTATGAGAAAAAATTATTGATGAAAATGATTTATATTTTTAATGTATTTTGAATTAATTGATCTTAAATGCATCATTCGATATTATTTTATTTGTGTCTATTATTATTACGTTTGTATCTTACGTTTTGCTTAAAACGCGATTTTAAAAGAATAAGGCTTTAATTGTTATGCAGGCAAATATGTATTCTTATTTATTAAGTTATAGTAAGTATTGTAAGCCCCTTTTTTTAGGTCACCACTCCTAGGCCACTGAGTGGACCGCAACACCTTCAAAAGATTAGAAGTAGCCCGCACCCTGGAAAAGTTTGCCCACCCCTGCCCTAGAGGATTAAAGCTGTACAAACGTCACAGCTGTACAAACATAAGTGTCCGTTTTAGCTGTTAAAAAAGATTATACCACAATTATAATTCTTCCTTAATGACGTTTCCTGCACAATATAGAGCAAAAAGATCTAAACGTGCAGATTTGATAACTTCTGTACTTTCGTCTAGACCAGAGGCGGATTAAGTGGCTGGCGGACCTGGTGACCGCCAAGAGCCCCCAGTGCCAGTAGGGGCCCCAAGCTTGATTGATTCCAGTTCTAGATTCAACGTGCAACAAAGACATCTTAACACTTTCATTGCGAGGGACGAGATAACTCGTCTTCCAGAATCCACAAATAAATCAAATAAACAGTGAATCACTAATAAATAGTGAGAATTGTTAGTGATTGCAATTGAATACTATTTTTAAAAGTAAAATAAACAGATTTTGAAGGAATTTGTTTTTTGTTTCAATTTTAGTGCTGAGGAGAGCGGCGCAATTTCTTAGCGCAAATTGTGGAACAAAGCCACGCCATTGCCACGATGAAAGTGTTAAACCGATATTGCAACCTTGCTGATTTCCACGGATTGGAATCGTGTAGGATCCTTTTTTATCTTTCTTTCGTGTATCTGTACTGTTGCATTCTGTACAAAATTTTTATATGCGTCCTCAAATTTCATTTCGAACAAACGAATACTATTCAAGTCAAACAAGTTTATTTTTAGTTTAAAACTGTTCTTTGTTACTCTTGTATGCAACTGACACTGTGTGGAAGGGAAGAAATCCCAACACCAAGAAAAATTTATTGTAGAGTAATGAAACTCTTTGGCATTACATTTGTTTAGGTAACATTTAATTGAATAAAGTTTCAAGATCACAAGTTAATGTAAGCGCGGGAAGAGCTATTTAAAATGTGAAATAATGGTACATTAAAAACCAGAATTTTAACCACCAGAGTTTTATATAAATACAAGCATACAAACGTGCATACAATGTACCGTAAAAGTACCGTATATCAGTTTATAGGGTGTGGAATTGCAGGACTGTTGCTCTTGGTCAGTCAATATAAGATTGTTTAATTCTGGTTGTGGATGCTGCTGCCATTGCCTTACAATCAGTACCGGTTTAAGCTAATTTCGGACCCTGGGCGCAGAATTTATAACCAGAAAATCTGGTTAAGTCCAGCTTATCCGGGCCCCGGGTCCCTGGGCTACCCCCCCCCTCCCAAGTGCCCAGTGGATAAACCGACATTTCTTACAATGATGTCTCATTCGTGCTCGATTGAAGAAAGATCTGGTGATTTAGCAGGCCAAAGTATCATGTTGACACTCTATAGAGCATGTTAGGTTGCAACAGGGTATGTGGGTGCACGGTATCCTGGTGGAAAACACTCCTTGAATGATGTTTATTGTAACGGGTCTATCCACGTTCCTCCTATTAATCCTCTCGGTGAATTATTTTCTTTAAGTATTATTTGATTGAAAACTTCTTCCCGAAGAAGACGTGGTATATGTAAATTATGTCGTGTGTTTTTCGGGTTCGTGAAAGAGAGCGAAGTTAGAAGCTAAAGGATAGCAGTGAGGATCAACATAAGATAACAGAAGACTAGACGAAGATGTGCAGTAAATTATCTGCTTAATATTTAAGTTGACAATTAGTCAATTTGATATTTGAATTGGATTTATCGTTGGTTTAAAGTAAGTTATTACACTTATACTCTATTAACTTATCACTCTCACTCTTGCTCCCTTAGTTAGCTTACGGTGCAATTCCTAATCTTGGTTGTTCAAGTTTGTTAGGTTGTTGAACTTGTAAATAAATTATGTTGTTTTAATTATGGCTAGTTTTTCTTCTAACTCTCGTACACTGATTATTGGAGAAACCCAACCATCATTGCAGTTATAAATGGCCCTGCAACAGGTTGAATCACCAGACTGACATACAAGTTTGCAGTCAGGGTGTGGGAGTTCACCTCGAGAGTGCTCCTGCAATCATAGAAGATTTCTCGCGCCAGACCATAACTCTAGGTACAGGCCCAGTGTGACTGGGAGCAGAAAGGTTGTTTGCAGGTGCTGACCTGTCCTTTTTATTATTAAACACCAATCACTGCAGTAGCGTAACGTATACTTCCGCTTTGCAAAGAGGGGCAGGATTCTAAGGGGCCCATAGCCTAATTGACGCCATGTAAGACTTGGTGCCCAAAATCTGACTTTGCTGGAGGAGCCCTAATATTCTCCATTACGTTAATGAATCACTGGCATCAAGACAGAAATAGCTTTAATCGGAGAACACAACACCTCGCCACTTCGCTCTCCTATGATCCCTAGCGTGACATCTCTGAAGTCGCAGTGATTTGGAGCTAAAATGCTACCAAACATCTGACTGAGAGCTATTTCTCAAACGATTGATTTGTTTCAGTTCACTGTGTCACTTTGGTGCCGAAAAAATCTGTAATTTCTGTTGTAGAAGCACAATAATGTTCCCAAGCTATGTGGAGAAAAGGGCGGTCTTCGGTGTCAGTGGTGACCCGTGAGTAGTTAGATCATAAATTTCTTGAGGTAGTGCCTTCCCGGTACTACTGCTGCCAAAAATGATGCACAGGGGATACATTTTTATCAAGGGTTTCTGAAATATCGTAAAAAGAAATCTACCTTTTTTTGCTCTGTTATATTAATTCAAAATCAGTGAGCTGTTGACAATGGCTTCTTCATCTTCTCAAAGTCATTCTGGATTAACATCAACTCAATACGTCAAATCTCAACCATAAATAACACTCTCGAACTGCATAGTTTGTATTTAAAGTACACTTGAATCGTATCCTCATAGTGGAGCAATTAGCCTAATGCGAAATTTGAATCAAAATTAAATACGGCTGCCAAATTTCGTTGAAATAGTACAACTCCTTTCATGGTGATGAGATTTTTATTTCCATCAGTATATTTTACTGATGAAGATAAATCAAACAAAATATGAAGTTATGTGATAAAGGATATTGTCTAGTTCAAAGCAAACTATTTCAAAATGTAGGTGAAATTATGCTTTAATGGCAAGATAAAGATTAATAAAAACAGCCCCTGTTGAAATCCGTGATACGAATGAGGAAAAAAAGATGAGAATACTGGAGGCAACTTCCCTGTTGAAACACAGTTGGACAGATATGAAACTTCCCTAATAACCATGATTGGGAATACCATACTCCAGAGAACTAATGCTACTAGAAAATCATTGCAAGAAATTCAGTGTATTAAGAGATCTAGTCTACAAAAATCTCGACAAAATTATATTCAAAATTTCAGAAATTAATTTGAAAAAAAAATGGAAAAAGGAGCAACTGATTTATCAGGGCTCTCATTTGAAGAGGTAGCTGGACAAGCCCTCATGAAGCAAAAGAGAAAAAATTATTTTCGGTTAAAGTAAGGAAGTCGGTTATGAATTTTTGAAAGAGAAATTTCATAGTGAATTCATTTTATGTCATATGCGATAGGGCAAAAGTAGAACTATCCCAGAGAGCTGAGATTTATGAAACTGTATTACAGAACACTTTACTGTACTTTTTGGACCAGATAGTATTACCTGAAATTAAGATGAAAGCTACACAACAACCAAAGGAAACTTGCAAAGATGTTGTTGAATCTTCTGATTTTGACGATATGAATTGAATGAATTTTTACCATTTTTTTTTTTTTTAAATTTGAATGATCCCAAAAGAAAAATTAATCGAGTAGCAAGAGCAATCCTAATATATAGATACTTTCCCTAATGTAGAGATACCTTTGAAAGTATTTTATTGATATCGAATGCATCAGGTGACGAATCTTTTTCAGTTTTAGAGGACGTTGAAAAGTGTCTATGAAGTACTATGGGATAGAAGACAAATTGAACAACATGGCCATACTATACATAGAACAAAATGTTTTGGACAAAATAGAGACGGGAAAAATAATTGATGAATCTGCCAAAGATAAATCAAGAAGTAAAGTTGTACAGCAAAATTGTGAACTTTTATAAGTAAGGCTTACAATTTTCTTTAAATACAGTTAAGATTTTCTTGAGCTTTTGAACTTTATTATTAGCAAACATTTTGTTTTAGAAATTTAAGTTCAGTGCATCTTTTCACTTTTTTAATTTTTCAGCTCTTGAAACCATGGGCCTCAAACCTTTTACCGCCAGGGGCCTCCAACTGACTTAATCCGCCTCTGGTTATGGCATAACTATATAAAAGGAGCGGAGTTAATGTCATTATTATTTGTTGTTGTTGATCTGTTACATTTTAAGCTAGTTATAAAATTCTTTCTTTTATTGTGTTTCTAGATGGAAGAAAATCTCTGATGTGCAGAATTATTTTTACTATCAAAATCATCAAAAAGTGAGGACACGCATGGTAACCAGGCTTCCATCGAAAACTCTCCCTGATGAAAAGGTTTACTATGCAGAGCGAGTTACATTGAGAGTTACATTACTATGCGAATTACTTTTGCAGCCAAGTAACTTGCCGTTGTCTTATGACAATTTTTGCTAGCATATTTAATCATAGACGTCGACTATTTATTACTGTCTTTTATAGCACTTGTAATAGATTCTTTTAACTCCGGTTCGCTTTTTTGTCAAAAGGATTTGTGATTTGTTTCAAAATGTCGTTTTACAGACAATGTGTTACGTACCAGTGTTTCAGAACATAAAACACAGACGCTTTGTTACCTTTACTAATCCTGTCATATTTCTTAGTTCACCAAGTTTGAAATTCTTTGTTACATTTTCTATCTTACACTTTTTGTTTTTTTACTGAACTAGCCATGTTAAATAACAGTTAAAAATCGTAAATATAGTACAAATAAACTTTAAAATACAGTTGTTTCAATTGATTGACTACACTATGCGTATACAAACTTTGCATTATTTGCAATTGTAGTCCACGACGTAACTAAGTCAAGATAGTAACAAACGACTGATCACTCGCGTTTTTCCATAATATTTCATGATGAACTTTATTATTTTGAACTAAAATGCAAAACGTTTTGATCGGTGTCGCGTGCCATTGGTTCGCCATCCTTGTCCTACAGCGTTCATACTATTAGCTCCATCAAGTGGCAAGTGGCGTGGAAATTACGGAGTTCCTATCCCCGTAGAGGATGCACCTCCTTATCAGAATATTTAGAGATATTTACATAAAAATGGGATTACTTAAATTTAAAAAGAGAGAAATAAAAAGAGAATTAAAGGGAAAATTAGATGGGCAATGGCGTAAAGCCTGCTAGGAAAAGTTAGCTCCATCTGTGACTTCTGTGATCTCACGGTAGAGCTCATTCAAGGTGCAGAGTGGCGATATGTTTTGTTCTCAAATGAGTACTGTTTCAGTCTTGGTGCCAGTAATGGCCGTATATTGATTAGAGGAAGGACAGGCCAGTGGCTACAAACAGCTTTTCTGAGGCTTTGATACACTAGACCTGCACTTCGCGTTATGATCTGCGGAGCAACTTTCTATGATAGCATGAGCACTCTCGTGATTCTTCCTCGGATCCTGACTGCAAACTTTTTCGTGAGTCCGGTGATTCAAACTGTTGCTCTGCCATTTATTAGCATTATTCAAGGGGGTGTTTTCTAGCTAGATAACACGCAAATTCATACCGCTGTTGTAACCTAGCATACTGTATAGAGTGTCGACGTGTTGCTTTGGTCTACTAGATCACCAAAGCTTTCTCCAATTACCCACGAATGGGATACCATTGCACGGGAGCTCCAGCATCATCCATAATCAGAATTGAAATCACTTATACTGACCGACCAAGGGCAACAGGTATGCAATTCCTTCCCTCAAACTGATATACGGTACCTATTCGACACATAACATGCACGTTTTCATGCTTGCATTCCAAATTCTGGCAAGATGCACCGGTTATTAATGTAACACTATTTTACAGTTAAAGTGTATCTTCTCACGCTTACATTAACCTGGGATCTTGAAACTTTTATTAACTTGATATGTCACTTAGCTAAATGTGTGGCCGTGGTAGCCAAGTGGTCCAGGCATCAGATCGTGGCTAGCATGTCATGAGTTAGATCCCAGTACCACTGAAGACCCGCCGTGTAGGGGACTGTTAGACGTACAGTCTTGAAATTTGATAAGCAGATTCCTTTCGTAAAGTAGAGAACCGCTACAAAATGGGTTTCGTGAATATAAACTACCAAGTTTAATTTCGGGAGATTAAGAGGCGTAATCGATAAATATTTCCATTTTTAAACTATTTGATCATCCTGCTTGAAAATTGGTAGGCATGTTCCTTTCATGGAATATAATTCCTCTAACAAAGAGTAAAACGAAAATTGACCCCCAAGGATGATTGCGAGGTGTCAAGAGGAGTTACAGAAAAAAATTCCTGTTTTTAATTATTAGACCCATATACTTGAAATTTTTTAAGCATGTTTCTTTTGTTGAATAGGGATGCACTAAGAATGTATTTTAAGTAAATCAAATTCTATGGGGGGGGGGGGTTACTGGGACGTATTGACACAAAAAAAAAACCTTTTTTCGAGCTACAAGGACTATAATAATGAAATTTGGTTTGCATTTTTCTTTTGTTGAATTGAAATTCGCTAAGAGAGGTTATTTTGGAAAACGGCTCTCAACACGGGATTACGGGGATATTGATAGTAAAACTTTTGTTTTTTTTCTGTTTGATTTAGACTTGAAATTTGGCTTGCATGTTCAATTTACGGAGTAGAGATCCACCGCGAAAATTGGTTTTGCGGGAATCCACTTGGTTTTTGGGTTACGAAAGAGCAAACATCATTCTATACTTCAATTTTAGAGATTTTTAGAAAATACAAATTAGATGAGTTCTGCCCTTTTTATTTATCAACAGGTGACAGTTACAGGTCTAAGTATATTTTTCAATACGATCGAATTCTTAATGCTAGGACTTCGATATCAATAATTTATACATATATATATAAGCAGTAAAAATTTATAAAACATCATGAAATACCCAGCGAAGCGGGCGGGTAACAGCTAGTATACGTTATACAGTCTTTTAATAAACTATTTTTATCTGAAGAGCTCACTTGATATTTCTCGTGAAATGTTAAACTGTTACTTTCATCATGTTTATTTTAAATGTTTGTCAAAATAGGTTGCGTATATGCGTGGTTATAATTCTTTAAGAGCGTTTGAGCCATAAATATTGTTTGTTTAAAAAGTATAGTGGTATGTTAGTATTTCTGTAGTTTTTAAGTGCTAGTCTTCTGCTGTATTGCTGAAGTAGCTCAGCCAAGTGGCCATGGTCATGAGCTCATAGTCAGCGTTGTTTCAGTCGAGCATGAGTTCAATCCTGATGCAACTAAAGAACCACCGTCTAAAGGGGCTGATACATATTTAATCAGTCGAGAAGCTCAAAGTCTTCCCATTGGTGCGTTGTAGAAGTGTAACCCCTTCAGGACGGTGAAAGGAGAAAGAACCGCTTCCCCAGGCCCGTACATTCCGAGAATATACGCGTGACCGCATTAGCCTAGTGGTCAAGGTATTGGATCGTGGCTGGTATGTCATGAGTTCGAGCCTAGTACCACTAAAGACCCGCCGTGTAGGGGAGCGATGCACGTTAAATCGGTAGAGAGCTCAAACATCCTCCCGTTGGTGTGGTGTGGTAGTTAGGAGAGGGGGTGCCAGCTCAGGTGTCGTCCTCGTCACTTGACCATGGTTCAAAATTGGTCCGTCGCCAGAAGCCCTCGTGTAGCTGAGAAGTGCGATGTTAATATACACTCACTCATTTTGAAGTACTACTATTAAGAGCTAGATGCATCACATGCAGTATTAACTGATAAACAGAATTCATAATTACTAGAGCAAATTTTCATTCAAAAGTGAATCTGTTCCGCCGTTTGATGTAGCGGCTTGTAAATATACTTTTGTCATGGATTGTATTTGATATAAAACTCCAAATTTGAGTTTATGATTTAAAAATCAATTGTATTCATTGTGTGTCAGTTATTATTGTTTTTAAAATTATTAAATACATGTATCATATTTTTTAGATAATGAAATGTTATCCTTCGACTGTTGTAGCACATCCCTTAATATTACGATCGTATACAGTGAGTAACGAAAGTATAAAAACAGTATATAAAATGACTGAAAATATATTTATAATTTTACTTTAAAATAATTTATATATATATATATATGTATTTGATCTCTTATATCAAATTTTACATAAAAATTCATAACACGCAAAACAATATATATGAACTTTTCAAAAATTAACATTAGAAAGTTTATCACCAAAGAAAATATAGGAAAAAAATATATAAGGACATGCATGCCCTAAATTATTCAACATTTCTCTTAATAATCAAGAAGACAATCTTTTCCTTCAATCATTTAAATTAACCGAGAGGTCATAGATTTTGAAAGTTCTTTCAAAGCGTCTGTGGAAATTTTGTTCTAAACTTGTTTGATGGTTAACACAAGAAATTTGTTTATGCTTATTTTGTATGACATTTGTTTTAAAAAAAACTTCTTCGTCCAGAACAGGGGTACTGGAACTTTTTTTCCCACTGGGTGACATATACAAACGATAACTATTTCACGCGGGCCGCAACATGAGGATTAAGGGAGGAGGGGATGCTATAAGATCAAAGACATTTAAAATGCGGAAAATTGTGATCAAAATATTAAAAATCATAACTTTGGGTTTTGTTTTATAAAACTATATTAAACTCTACCGAACTCAACTCACACAAAGTAGGTTTGATACATTTTTTTAAGCAGTTAGTAATTTCAATTTCATTTCATCACTGATACCCAGCTCTTTGTTTGCATTATACTGTCATAAAAACAAAACTGCCATGTACTTTGGTAATTTGATTTTTTTTTTGACAAAGCCTCACTTATTTTTATTTTAGGTATTAATTTATCAAGTGTGGATGGTAGTAAAGAGTTTTTACTGAATTCTAGATTGAAATCAGAATTATTTGTTAAAAATTAGTTAAGACTTGTTTGTGTATTTTTGTTTCAAATCTATTCAGATACTTTTTGATTTTACTAAAAAAATATCTGAACATATAACCGAATTTATCAAAGAGTACATCGGTAGCCTTTAAGAAACACTGTAACAATCTCTGTATCATTCGTTTTTAACAGTTTCATATGTTTATCAATATATGAAATGTAACAAATTTTATGGGATCTTTTTGTTACCACTGCATTTTGTGACATTACCAACGACAAAATATTTTGCTGCTGTTGCAAACATTTGTGTGTGTGTGTGTGTGTGTGTGTGAGAGAGAGAGAGAGAGAGAGAGAGTGAGAAAGCCAATTTATCTCGTCTTGAAAGAGATCTTCAAGAAAAAGAGCAAGATTCGTGCTTCGTGGTACAGTGACGAGCAAAATAATATTTTTAAATATAGCATTTTCACGACAAATCAAACAAGTTCTTAATCCATATTTGTTTTTCTCTACGAAATAGTCCAAATCCCAATCGTCTTGAAACTACTTATATTATTTGGATATTTTTCACTTGGAAGATAGAGAGCTAATTAAAAATTAGTTTCACCCAAAAGAGTGGTCGCTACTCCACTGTTATTTGTTATCACTAGCCGTTGCATTTCAAAAAGAAAAAAAAAATTATCTCGCAGTTCGTACCATCACGACATGAAAAGCTTCGATTTGATTGCCTGATTGATAGAATTTCTCGCTAAATTTTTAATGCTTTGTTCTAAAATAGTTGAATTTGTCAGTGCTACGGGCCATGACAGGGTCATTGAGAAACGTACGATGGGCCGCATGCGGCTCGCGGGCAGCAGGTTTGTAAGAGATTCGTTCCAGAATCTCTTAATAATTGGGAGTCAGAATGAACACGAGCCATAATTAATACAAATATTATTTATTTATTATTTTATAAATCTAACAAAACCCCAAAAAATGTACGAATATAAAGTATTGGAGCCAAAGCGGAGAAAAAATGAGATATTTAATATTTAATTATAAATAAAATCATATATATATATATATATATATATGTTAGGAAATAATCATAACTTCTTATCTCGAATAATCAACTTCAAGTCAATTTGAATCTAATTCTAATATCTTACTGACCACCTGTCAGTTATCAAATTTATATTTGAATTAATTAATCAATCAACGAGTTTCTCTCGTCTAACTTTCAATTACTTTACGTTAATCTCAAACTTCTATCACTTAACTCCTAACCTCTCTCTATCCGAACCTAAAAGTCAATGCTTAAATATACGACGTAATTTATATATATCGCGTCTTCTTCGGGAGAAAGTTTTCAATTGTGTGTGAACAATATTTAATTTAACAGAATTTCCCCAAGAGGATTAGTGAAAGGTACGCGAATAGACCCGTTACAGGTTGAGTTTCACTGATTTAGAAGATCCCATATATTTTATACTCCCTTCGGCGGCCAATCAGTGAATTAACTGAATTAAATTCAAACCAGAGTTTCACACTCTCAGAAATGTGTATACGGAGGCGTTTTCTTACTGAAGAAAAAAAAAGTCCCCATAAGTAACACTAGGCAACAAGAAACAACTTTTTGTCGGTTTTCTTGTTTTAAATAGCCTACTCTTGCTAATTTTGGGTTAAAAAAAACGAATATGTAAATGAAATTTATTTATTAGCTCTTGTTTTTAAGATATACCACAGCCCATCTATCAATTTATTGGAAAATTTGAAGAACAAAACTTTACTAACTAATACATACAGTACAAAAAGTCATGTTTCTAGAAACCGTGTTCATAATCAGAAATCAGTAGTATTTTTTAGTTTATTTCCTGTGAACATTTCCTTTTGAATTGCCTCTTGTATATCGAAGCCCGAGTATCCCGAGTTATCCCTGTCCAGCAGTAGTTTGCGAACATTGATTCATCCCAACGACCCAGATATATACGTTCCATTGCTGTGGTATCTTGATGAAACCTTTCACTGTGTTCACATCGCTTACAGTTCCACAGTTTTTAGGGAAAAAATCAAGATGGGAATGTAAAAAATGGATCTTTAGAGACATTGCATCCTGGGTTATGAAAATGTTGTAGTTCTTTCACCAACTGTTGATATTTCTCATCTTTTTTGCTGTCTAAAAATCCTTATACCACACTTATCTTTGAGACCTAAATATAGTTTACCTTGAGTTGTAAGACGAAAAACAGCGAATATCACTTGAATCGTACTCTCTTGCCTGTTCTTTGTTCTACTGATCCTCTAGGTTAGACTCAAAACAGACCTGAAGAAAGGTGGCGCGGTTACAAGCCTTTCGTTGAAATAAAAATCGTTCCTGAGGCAAGAGCTTCCATCTACCCACTCAAATGAACATCAAAAAGATTATACACAGAAAGTAAAGATGAGTAAAAATACAACTATTTTGAACAGCGAGTTCTGATTCTTGAAAACAAGAGCAAATCTGAAGTTTTAAGATGATTTTCGTGTTTAGCAGACCAAAATACTTCATGATAAACTATTTTTGAGTCCGAAACAATTTTGATGTTTCCTAGTGTAATCAGATGGGCTCGTTCTCGAGTAACAAATTTTCGCCTAACATTTCAATATACACTCATGTCCATAAATTAAGGATAATTCAGAATTACACAGAAATTGAACTCTAAAATAAAAATTTCACCTGTAGAATTATCACACACATCTTGAAGAAGAATATGCAAATTACAGGAAACCACCAGATGGCGCGGATAGTACGTCACAATGACAAGAGTGTTAGAGAGGGGTATATAAGGAATGGTGGCAAAGAAGTAAAATTGTTCAAAAGCGCTTTCAAAGCCTTTCAGTGCAATAACCGCATAGTGATGGCACAAAGGAAGCATTTGGATGATTTTTTACGTGGTAGAATTATCGGACGACTGAATGTGGACATACCAAGCTGGAAGTATCCGAGGAACTTGGAATCGCCCAGAGTGTCATTTCAAGGCTTTGGCAACGATTCCAAGATGATGGCAATGTGAGTAGATGTTACAGCACAGGTCGCCCCCGAGTTACAACCCCGAATGAGGACCGGTATTTGGCAGTTACTGCCAAAAGAAACAGACGGAGCATAGCATCAGACCTGTCTCGTCAGCTCTCTTCAGCTACTGGTACGACCGTTTCAAGGCAGACCATGTACAGACGCTTAGGGCACATTGGTCTATATGCTCATAGGTCTGTCAGACGTGTTCCCCTTACCACAACTCACTGTCGTCTACGATTAAACTGAAGTAGAGAGCATGCATTGTGGACACCGCAACAGTGGTCTTGTGTGATGTTTTCCGACGAGTCCAGGTTTTGTTTGCAATCCGATTCTCGCCGGACTTTCATATGGAGAGCGCCAGATACCCGTTACCACCAAGAGAACACCATTGAACGACACCGTTACTGTGGTGCAGGATGGCTCGTTTGGGGAGGAATTATTCTTGGTTCCAGAACTGACCTGCATGTTCGGAGTGTAACGATGACAGGCCACATCTATCGGGATGTCATTCTGGAACAACATGTACGTTTGTTTCGGGGCGCCATGGGTGCTGAATTACTGTTTATGGAGGACAACGTCCGTCCTCATTGTGCAAACATTGTAGACGATTGCCTTCAATCGGAGGTATCAACCGTATGGATTGGCCAGCATACTCACCGGACCTGAATCCAATAGAGCATGTCATGTGTGGGATATGTTTGGCCGACGAATTGCAGCCCGTCAACCCCCTCCCACCTGTCTACCGGAACTTCGGAGGGCATTGCTTGATCAATGGTGTAATATTCCCCAAGATCAGATTGATAATTTGATACTCAGCATGCGTAGGCGTTGTAAGGCCTGTATTGCATCGTCCGGGAGACATACTCCGTATTAACCATCATACTAACCATGTTATACTGTTTCTTGTAAATAGGTTCTTTTTTGAAATTTGCTCCAGGGAGTAAAAATCACAATTTTTATTAATTTTGTCAAACATATAGCATCTTTTTTGCTCTTTACCTTTTGTTTAATAAATAGACTTTACAAATAAGTCAAATTTGTTTTGCTTCTGTCTCTTTCTTTGCCTGAACTTCATTATCCTTAATTTATGGACATGAGTGTATATTTCAGAATTCGTTTAATTGTTGACTGCATTTGCTATAAACACTGTGTTGTAAGCCCAACTGTATAGATGCTTGGAAAAACTTGTTTACTTTTAGGCGGATTATATTAAAAGTCACGAAAACCAATGATCCATCAATGTTGAATTTCGTTTCGTCAAAATAATTACAGTGAAGTACGTTTAACGAGAAAACGCTTTCAAGACGAAATATCAGTTAAAACGAAATAATAGAAAGTTCCCGACAAAGTACTATGTATTTTCATGCATTTTTTCTCTTAACTCGAAACGAAAATCGCTTAACACAAAAAGATTTCCTTTCTTGGAATGAATAAAGTATAGAAAACCCAGGCACTTAATGAAGTGTTTGAGAAAGTTTCTGTATTATTGGACAATCCTACAATACCATCGGAAGAATTCGGTGCAGAAGATGATGACAATGCGTGTACAGCCTTAATTATGGCACACAAAAATATTTTGGAGTTTGTTCAAAGCTCAAAAAATATCATTGATGCAGATACCAGTGACGAAAATGAAATGAATAATGCAGTTCCTGATCCCACGTCATTCAAAATAAGGAACATCAAGAGAAGTATGCGCAATTTTTTAGATGTACATTCTCTCTCTCTCTAGAGGTGAAATGAATAAAAAAAATGGACGACATCAAACGATTCGTTGACTGATGCTAAAAAAGACAATATAAGAAAAAATATCAGGTTATTTCCAAAAACTCTATACATCTTTTGTTTTTCAAAAAATATGAACAATTTGTATTGTATTTCAGTAAATTCTTGTAAGTGTTTTTATTTCGTGGATTTTTATTAAATACATGCATATATACACATCCGTGTAAATAAAATGTACTCTAATAAACTTTATCTTGTTGTGAATGTATGTTTTTTTAATAATATTCTTTAACACGAAATTCTCTTAACACGACAAAATATTTCAGTCTCCTCAGTTAAACGATTTTCACTGTATATAATTTTATTTTGGACTGAAAGAAATTTAGTTCTTTTGTAAAATCAAGTTTTCTTTTTTTTTTATTGTTGATTTGTTAGAGGCGGATTTGACACTAATTTCCATACGGATTATAAGGATTTTTATTCAAAACATTTTGAACTGCTGGTTTGGAACATGAAAAGTCCATATTTCTCCTAATTTCATTTGCAATACCTTTTTGTTGCCAAGCTCTCCCCCCCCCCTTTCTGTCGATGCGATATAAATTCTAGTTCCCCAATTGTATTTGAAATCCATATTTTCTGGTTTCAAGTATAAAAAATCTTCACTGTAATTTTAAATGAAAATCAGCTGTCCTTTTTTTTCATTTGTAACATTTTCGTCAATCAGTTCATATGCTTTTTCTCAATGGCACGAATAATTCTTTAAAAGTATTCATTGTGAATTTTTTTTTGTTTGAACATTTGCTTCACTATTTCCCTTTTTTCCTCATAAGCTCGTTCTTCTGAGCTGATAAGGGATTCGTCATCGGAAAATTTTTTTCCTTTTAAATCCTTCCATAGTATCTGCAGCATCCAATGAGTCGAAGTCTAAATTGTGTCCAAATTTAACAATGCTTTCTGATTTTCTTTTCTCATTTATCATAAATGGATTAAGAAATTATATATTTACATGCAATTACCTACTGAATTTTTTTAGAGAATAAAAAATTGGTAACAATAATATAATTAAAGCGTGACTAAAGAGTGATAAATAAATGCAAAGTATATATTTAATAGCTAATTAACGATACATATTTCTTTTTGTGTGATTTTAATCATTTACATGAGTTTTCTCACAAACATTTACTTTTTCCTTTTAATTTTTATACACCTTTCTTACGATTTTTAGAATCTTCCTCTTTATCAGTAATAATTTTAAATTAAAATCTTGCTTCCATCGAAATCATGGGCGTAACGTACACCCCCGCAACCCCCGAATTGCGGGTGGGCCCAGGATTCTAAGGGGCCGAAAGCATGACTCTTGCAAGTACATATTTAAGCAATGTATAAAACGTAAAGGTAAAACCTGACTTTGAAGGGGGACCTAATATTCTCCGTTACGCCCCTGATTAAAATTGTCCCTTTTTTTGTCATTATTTGTTATGATCCATTATTTTATACCTATTTTAATTCTGAATTGCTATGGAGACTATTCCATGTACGTTTTTAAATGGATTTTTTCCAGGAAACCTAACTCAATATTTGTTGCAAATATATCGTTAAGTGATAAGAATATATCTTTTTAAAAGTTAAATAACTATCGGCTGATATAAAAAAAACTTTCTTCATTTTTAAGGACTGAATATAATTAAATATTATACAAATACAAGCAACGATCTGACGTGAAAAGTGATACTTTCTTATTTTTATAGCTAAAAATTCCATGAAATTCACGGAGTTTAAATTTCTGATTGCAAAATGAGTTGTATCGTTAATATCCGAATGACAAGTCTCATCAGAGTTATTACTTTTAGCTTAGAATCGACTAAGAATGCCTTTCAGTCTACTTCAGAAAGGAAAAAAAAGTAACATTATGAAAAAATCAGGTTATTCAAGCGAAGTACAATTATTAATTGCATTTATATTGACTCTAGATAAGATTTTAAATAAACATTAGACACAATAAAAAGCTCTGATTAGTATAAATATAATATATTCCCCCTTACCTTTTGCTTGCTTGCTTGATTGTTTGTTTGTTTGTTTGTAAATGTCTCACCAGAAAAAGACAGCAGAGTTATTTGTGACGGACTTGAATGACTAATTTTGAATCACAGTCAAGTGACAAAGATGGCATCCCTCTCTCCAAACTTCTACACCACATTAATTATGATGATTTTAAGCTTTAGGTTGTTATAGCATGCATCAGCTTCTTCACATAGCGGTTCTTTCCCTCAGCTTTTGCTTTGGAATGTAATTTAGCCAAGAAACTCTGTATTTTAACTAATGGTAAAGGCAATGAAATTTTTTTATGAAAATTGTTATATATTTATTATCTATAATTGCCGGTATTTATTCATAATCACCACTAAAGATGAATGTTAAATTATTGAATATTTATCAAAGTTACTGGTTTATTCATATAATCACGACTCGCAATGCTGAATAGAAGGCATTAAGATTGTAGAATAAAAGGGCTTAATTCTAAAAAAAAAAGAATGAAAATTTTCGAATAACATTAAAAAAATTCGTTGTTAAAAATTAGAACATCATGATGGGTATTAAAATTCTTACAATAAAATATTTCAATTTGAAGACTTAAATAAATGTGGCCCTTTTATGCTTTGCTTTCATCAGGTATTCTAGAACAAATATATTAGATAATAGCATAAGTTATATAATATATGTCATTTAAGGTATTGAAAAATACAAAATGATCAAAACTGCTAAAAATAATAAAAAGCCGAGCCTGTTGTTTGAGTATAAATATTCCATTTTTTATCTAAACCAAACAGAACCTTCAATTAACCTCTTAACACATTTGCTCGTGTCTGACACGGGTGAAAGTTACCGGAAAATTTGCACATACCTGTGTTTCACACGGGTGCTCTTGTATCTCGCGTTATTTATTTCTAATGCCCGTCTGAGATCCGTTCTTGTAAAAATAGATAGGCTAGATTATAATTAAACTTATTAACCCCCGCTTCCTTGACACCCCTCCCCTCACAACTGAAATTGCAAAAAATAATTTACACTATACCTATATATTCATATTCTGTCAAAATAAATAAATAAAATTTAAAAAATTATCGAGGGCTTTTTTTAGAATTATCTAGAATTTTATCTAGAAATATCAATTATTAAACTAATATTTCTAGATAATTTTTACGCCTTATCAAATAAAAGACCTGATTTAAATAAACAGTTTTATGTAATTAAACTTATATAAAATACTGTTTCATATTCTAGAAAAAAAAGTATTTACTTACACTTACTCAAAAGTTCACTTATTTAGACACATTAGACCAGGAGGAAGGGGGCAACCCAAATGACCTTGCGGGCCACTTTGGCCCGAATTTGGACCCATTACAAACATTTATTGGAGTAAAAAATTTTAAAACGGAACGAATTATTATTATTGTTTTCATTATTTTTCGTGTACACAGACATAGATAATTTAATATGAAGGATTTTATTAGAATGTAATGATCAAATATGCCTAGCTCTAGCAATTAGCAGCGCGATAAAATTACAGGAATCAAGCGCGATGCTGCGAAGGGGGGGGGGTCGCTGCAACGCAATACTGCGCATTTCTAAGTATGTATAAAAACAGAAGCAACGTATTAAAATAGAAGATAATGTAATATAATAGAATAGAGATATATTGTAATGTAATATAATAGAATAGAGATATATTGTAATGTAATAGAATAGATATATTTCATACATAACACAGCAATAAAAAATATTGCACAAAATAATTGTAATTTGTAAAGTAATTATTCAAAGCGGCTGCGGGACCCCTTAGACTGTAATGGCATTTAGAAATACAAAGATTTTTTTTACATATGCATTTTATCAAACTTGCACTTTTCCTTATATAAACTCATTGTTCATATACCTGATCTACTGAAAGAAATGATTTTCTATTACATTCGCGAAGTGATATTGCTAGATCTGGAATATTGTCAAGCAATGTAATTTTTCTCCACAAACTGTGAACTGATTTCTGATACACCACCGTGAAAGTTTTCATTGTTTTTTTCCAAACAGATAAAATTCTCCGCTTTGAGCTTCTAATATCAACCGACAGGACCGATCCCAGAGTGTCGACCGCCCGCGTGTAAGACCGTATGTGTGCTGCCCCTCTACAGAATTTCTTATATTTTAACAAATACTTAACTTTGTTATACACTTATGTAACTGTGTAAGAGAGAAAAGTAAAACATTAATCAAAATGCAAATAGATAAAAAAAATCACTTCTTTCCTCTATTTTGTTTTTCTAAATTGCCAATCTATTATTCAATTAAAAACTTTTAATTTCCCCAAATGCAAATTAAATTTAAGTACTCCTATGTCTTAGGAAATATTAACCATATTAAGATATTTTCGTAAAGCAACTTTCGCACAAATCATTTTTGAGATGCCTTTGTTAAGCATCGACCCACAGTGCACCTCCAGTGCCACTGATAAGTAAGAAAATCTTTTCTGTTGTGGTGTGCGGTATTGCCGGCTCAGCCACGAATTTTGCTATCAAATGAAGGATGTGTGAAAAGAGTAGACATTAAAGGGGATAATGTGGACCAACGCACTGTGCATTAACATTCTATTTCTCTTAAATTATGCTATACTATCGGGTAATTGGGACTTATTTTGATTTTATAACTCTTTAAAATTCAGCATATTTATTTGACTTATTTTAGTTTTATTTTGAGAAATTCGTAAAAAAAAAATCGCTATATTGAAAAAATTATATGTGGCCTGCGGCCGCCCCTTGCTTTGCCCCCCCCCCGTGTGCGATGCACACATGCTAGGATCGGCTATGATTCCCTCTTATAAAGTTCGGGGGGTCATTTATTATTATTATTATTTTTTTTTTGCTTTTATTACATCTTCTATTACGAGATGGAGATTTTATGAACTAACCATCAATTTATAAACCTTAAATGATTCGTCACATTTATCAAATTTGATTATTCAAAATCCAAGGATTATAATCCTATTTACCAACACACACACACACACACACACACACACACACACACACACACACACACACACACACACACACACACACACACACCACACACACACACACACCACACCACACACGTGTAATGCGACTTTAAATGAAATGCTAAAAGTTGAAGTGGAAAAATAATATATATATATATGTGTGATACACTTGGCTATTCCAAAGCGAAAGAAAAATAACCAATGAATTTGAGTTAAGAATTGAAAGAAAGTTTCAATAAAGAATCCCGATTGTTAAGTTTCGCATAACAAGAAATTAAAACTAAAAGAACCACTTTGGTTTAACATGATAATATTGTACATCCCGTACTTAAAGACAAAACATTTTTTTTAGAAATCTTTAATCGATTAGAACTTCGTCAGATTATAGCTTTCGAAGGCGCATCGAAATCTCTCCCTAAGTTTCTTCAAAAACTGAGAAAAAATAGAAGCATTCAAATTATACTCCTTAGTTTGACTTCTTTGAAGTACCGTAATATGTCATCAATGGATTATCGTGCTTTTGGGGTTTGATCAGACTGCCCTCAAAATTGTTACATTTTAATGAAAACTAGTTGTTCAGGCATTTCTCTTCATGCATGTTAACACCTATCATCTTTTCTTTAAGTTGGAAATTGCATTTAGATCTAAAATTAATAATACTTTGTATTTGTTCCTCTTTAAAAGAGGATGAAAGTTTTTCCAAACTGTATACATGTTTATTTCCCTTGTATTTTTTATAATAAAACGAGCTATTATGTTCTAACTTCATGTAATTGTATGAAAATAATGTGATGACTCTGAGAATATATCATGCTTTGGGTCAAAAACCAGTTAATGTAATTTTAATTTAAATAATTGTTAATATAATTAGATTATGTAAATTCATAACACTGAACTTACTTATAATAATTTTGTATATGGGACTTAAGTTGTTTTAATTATTATCTTTATTGTTGTAAATAAAAATTGAAGACTAATATTATTTTAAAATTACATTTTTCCTCTTTGAAAGAAGTATAGTTTTTGATATACTATGTGTAATTTATTTTTTTCGGGATTTTCTTTAATGATTTTAACAGAAATATAAAATAAACAATAAAAACATATAATAATAAAAAAATAGTATAAAATAATTTTAATTAAATACTGTTATAATTCTAAATACATCCAAAGGGACCCATATATGCCATAAGAAGTGTAATTAAATTACTTTAATTTATATAATTAGATTAGTTGATTGCTAATTAATCTTAAGCAATTAAAGTGCATATAATTATGTTTTTGATTGCTGTTATAAAGTTAACTGTTCTATCAAAATCTGGCAATGCTATTAATTTCAGATTTTTAAAAACAGTATTTTCTGTGTGTGCGTGTAAATGCAAAATTTAAACAGTGAATGAGATAATGCTAAAAGTCAGATGTAATAAAAGTTCTCCGAATTGGGCTCTTTCGAAAAAATAATGCCAACACATATAATCACAACGCATACAACATAACACCGCTCAAAACGGCAGTAGTTGTATTGAAAAATGGACACAAATAAATGTATAAATAAATAGAAAAACTGCAAAAAAAAAAAATTAGCAAGAGAAAAATGTGGGAAAACATTTTATAGTGTATGCAATATATTTTTAAAAAGATTACATTCAATGTCACGATGATATAAAAAAATTGTAAAAAATGTAATAAATAAATGCAATAGGCTTTAAAGAAAAATTAAAAAGAAACTATACGAGATGATGATATACAGAATGTGATAGTAATAAATGTAAAATAGAAATGGAAACGCGCGGCTAAAAAAGGGAATCAAAGTAGAACATTCTACGCTAAAAAGAGAAGAAATTGAAACATTTAAGAATATGAAGCTCGAAGTGTTGACAAAAAGTGGAAAATAAAATAATGAATAAAATATTATCGATAGCATATTACAGCATTTTTTGATGTTATTTTAAGAAAACATTTCTTACTTGAAAAGAATCAAAAAGTGAAATCACAGTCTAAGGGCATTTAAATGAAAAGCTTGTTGTAAGAAATGTAATTGAAAAATTTGTTTTTTTTTCTTAAATCAATGACATTATAAGTAATAATGTCTGAGATGAAAATTATGTTCTAAGGAAAACTTAAGACTTTAATTATATTGTTCTAAACATATTCTTTCTAAAAGTGTATAGATGCCTTTAAAATGAGAAATGCATCGTCGAATTCGTATTCTTTAAATACTGCTTTCCAAAAACTTTTCTAATAAAAACCTTTTAAATATTAAATGAACACCAAAATATGTGAATATACGTATGCCGAAATCAAATTGATAATGTGTTTGTGTTGTAGTTGATTAAATCATTGATGTTATAATCGTACAAAGAACGTACTTTTTAAATTTTGATTTACATATTCGTGATCATTTCTGTGTGTGTGTGCTTCGTAAAATTTTATTTTTTCTAACTAAAATATGAAAATAAAATAAATAAATAAATAAAATATTAATTTATTTAATAAAATTATAATGAATTAAAGAGATAGGGAGAAATGTATATCAAATTCTTTTTAAAAATACTTATGAAATTAAAGTAAGAGTACTTAATGAACGAAAGCTTTGATAAATTAATTGACATGAATTATTTTAATTTGTATGAATTTGATTTGATCGATTTTTAAAGCGTAAAATAAGTGAAAATTATCTTTTATGATAATACATGAATGTATTACTCGCAGATGTTTTTGAAGGTAACACAAATTTATGTTAACAATAAAATTTTACAAAAATTATATTATATTGCAGAAGAACAATAAAAATCCTTCTTAGAAATAAAGGAGCAACCTTTTATATAAATCAATGAATCGGTTTATAAAATAGATTTTAACGAAATATATTTATCACATAATGTAGATGAGATGACGAACGTTTGGTTATTCTCTTTTTTTTCCTACTTATTATTAAATAAAAAAAAATCTATAGATAAAAAAAAAAAACTTTTTGAAAATGCTCAAAAAAATGTGTTATTGAAAACAGAGTTCATGATCGGGAATTTAAAAGCATACCGCAAATAATTGGCATGTTTATGATTAAAGTATGAAAACAGCATCTGATGTGTTTTTAAAAACTTTCTTAAGAGATTTTTCTTCAGATGCATGATTCAGTATGTAAGAATGCAAACAATTCTCTGATTAAGAATAATAAACTGAAATTCGAAAGAGTATCAGAAACGATTACTTCCTTGATTGCCCACAGTATCAAAAACGTTTCTCTTGTTTGTTACCTCTTTTTTTATAAATCCGTTTTTTATTTTTGATTATTTTCGCAATGTGACTGCAGACACTATTGAATAAGGCGGTCCCCTTTTGTGAGCAAGCCGCAAAACGCTTTCTTTCCCCTATCAGAGAGAAATTAAAACTTGTTCAGATTTAACTTTGGCGCCATTCGTTGGCGAGAGAAAAGTTGTTGGAACTTGAGGAATGGTACGGCAACCCTGCACCTGCGGTACCAATCAGCCGTGTAGCCTTTCGGGGAGCGTCAGTTGGAAGCTTGACCTCGAAGGCGGCGAAAAAGAACGCATTGAATGCAAAAGCGCGGAAGATACGAGACTCCTTTATATCAACAGGAGTTCAATCACTGGAACGGAAAATGAAAACAAATTGTGCGCTGGTAAATAGTGTACCATTGGCCTTTGGGCAGTGAGGATGCCACAGGAGTTTGTTTGAGTCGTTTTTGCGGGCTAAAGATTCATCGTGAAAGTTGTGTTTATGAAGTTAACTTCTTTCTCGGCCGCGAAACTACCTGCGTTAGAGAAGCGCGCTGCTAGTGGACCTGTTGCTGACTCCCGTAGTAGATACAGCTCTCTGAGAAGGAATGTTGCTTTCACCGCTCCCTCTTCTCAACAAGGTGCTTGTTTTACATGAGTGTATACAGCTTTTTATACTGCAAGTTTAATAGTGGATTCTCATTAAGCTGATGCTGGTGTGCTCTTTGCTGTTCATCTTTTAGTATAGAACCATCTATTTTATAATGCTATGTGTGGAATAAGTTCTTAGTGATATCAGTGATATTTTTTCCCCGTCCAAATTCTTAGGCAAAAAAAAAAAAAAAAAGTTTGAGAAAACTTGTGTTTAAACACTTTTAAAATTATTTCTGGACTTTTTCGCGAAAACATGACAGCTGTGAGTGTTTGTTCGCAAGTGATTTGTCTCGTCGAAAGTGATAAGTGCACTTTCTTGGAGTGATTCCATGAATTCTGTGAAGAATGTTAATAATAAGGAATTTACAACAACAGCTAAACGGGGTAAGTGCCTTTATCTTTTACATTTTATTGTTATTAACTTTGTTAGTCTGCACAAGTTAGGATATGCAATTTACATGATTTCAAGAATTATTTAAAATGCTGTTTTCGCATCCAGTCAGTTATGCAGAGACTTATGTCAATTATGACTACAGTTTAAAAAAGATTTTAAAGTTACAACAAAATAAGGCTAAAGTGAAAAGTAAATGGTCACCACCTAGGACAAGGTTTCGGATTGCATTTAAGTTTCAAATGAAAACTAACGCCATTCTGGTATTTTTATCTTTGTTATTA
Organism: Trichonephila clavata; assembly: GCA_019973975.1. NCBI lineage: Eukaryota > Metazoa > Arthropoda > Arachnida > Araneae > Nephilidae > Trichonephila > Trichonephila clavata. The sequence goes on along the minus strand of BMAO01016864.1, from coordinate 232,081 downwards.
TTTCTTGTTCGTCATACACATGGGCAGGGACCTGGCCCTCAAGCATCGGGGTTAACTATGAGGTCACGCGAAGCAGATATGCGGGTGCAATTCGAAATTGAAGAAGGTCAACCCCCAGGAACTGTAGTGGGGACCATCCCCACAAAGGCAAATTTTACGTACCGATTCAATGAACGGCCTCCTGAGTTTTTACTGAACGGTACTACAGGAGTAATTACTACAGCTATGGAAATCGACAGGGAGATGCTCGCCAGTGAAAGGTTTGATTTAATTATTTTGAGTAGTCAGCCTACTTATCCATTGGAAGTACGAATTGTCATTCTTGACATCAACGATAATTCCCCCTTCTTTCCTGAACCTAGTATTGAAGTAACTTTTTCAGAAAGTGCCAACATTGGAACGCGGGTTATTCTGGATACTGCGACTGATAGGGATGTAGGGATAAATGATGTAAACACCGATTATAAAATAGTTTTTGGAAATGACGAGGGAAAATTCAGATTAGTTGTTACTACAAATCCAAGTGGTGAAACTCCATATTTGCATTTAGAAACAACTGGACGCCTTGATAGAGAAATTAGGTCGTTTTATCAATTAAATATTTCTGCTCAAGATGGTGGAACTCCACCACGATTTGGTTATCTGTTAGTAAATATCACAGTTTTAGATGTAAATGATAATCCTCCCATCTTCGATCATAGTGATTATTCTGTTAGTCTAAATGAGAGTGTACCACCAGGTACTAGTGTCTTACAAGTTCGGGGAACTGATAATGATATAGGAGATAATGCTAGAATAATTTATTTTCTCAGTGATACAGAAAGTCAATTCACGGTTGATCCTATAACTGGAGTTATTTCTACTCTCGAGATCCTGAAATGTCAACAGAACTGTCCAACTCAAGGAAAGTGTTCCAAAAGTTGTGTTTTTACAGTTTATGCTCGAGATCATGGAACTCCTAGGCAAGATGGCAGAGCTTATGTCACAGTAAATCTTCTCGATGCAAATGACCACGATCCGAGCATTAGATTTAGATTTTTCCCATCTACAGCTAGCTACGCTACTGTTGATGAGAATGCTCAAAATGGATCTGTAGTTGCCGCTGTTAGTGTTATCGATTTAGATGAAGGTCCGAATGGGGAAACATGGGTTGAAATACAAGGCGGAAACGAACTTGGTCATTTTCGACTAGAATCAACTCCTAGTTTTGATATCGTCCGTGTAAATGGTGTCCTTGACCGTGAACAAATTGGTAAATACAACCTCACTATCACCGCAACCGATCGTGGCATTCCACCCAGAAGTTCTACTGCATTTCTTATTATACATGTAAATGATGTTAATGATCATGAACCAATATTTGAGAAAAACGAGTACTCTGCCGTTCTAGCGGAAACTGTGTTGATAGGCACTTATGTTGCCGGAATCAGCGCCACTGACGAAGATACTGGAGTTAATTCTGACATTTATTATGCTATTGTATCTGGTAATGATAGGCGTTGGTTTGATATTGACGTTCATACTGGGTTAATTACTACATCTTCTGCCCTTAATCGTGAAGATCAAGATTACGTAGAGCTCAAAATTTCCGCTAGAGATGGTGGACCTAATCCACGATGGACATACACTTACCTTAGGATACAAATTCTTGATCAAAATGATGAAGCACCATCTTTTGCTGAGGATATCATGAATGTGACTTTAATTGAAAGCTCTCCTCCAAATTCCTTAGTAGCTGTAGTTACTGCTGTAGATAATGATTTAGGTACAAATGGGAGTGTAGAATATTTCTTTCATTCAGATGTAGAACGTTTGTATCCTAATAAATTCATGTTAGACTCTACGTATGGAAGATTAACACTCAGAGAACAAGTAGATAGGGAAGAGATAGAAGTCTATAATATTCCATTAATTGCTAAAGATCAAGGAACTCCTTCCTTATCATCTACTGCTACGGTTCGCATAACTATAATAGATGTCAATGATAACAAACCTTATTTCTATCCCAAACAATATTTTTATACTTTGCATTCTTCAGATTTAGCAGGTACTGTTGTAGCAAAATTGACAGCAACAGATGCTGATGTTGGTAAAAATGCAGAATTAGCATTTAGCTTAGTTAGTGGTGGAGAAGGGAATTTTGAAGTGGATAAGGATACCGGTATAGTCAAAACTAAAACTCATTTTAGCAAGAAACGGGAAATTTCTAAGTATGAAATTATTGTAGCAGTCTATAATCCTAACGATAGAACTATGTCTGATGAAGCAGTTGTATTGGTTTATATTGGTGATGCTCAACATAGAACTATGCAATTTGATCAAAATAAGGGGTATAATTTTGTGATCGAAGAAGATGTAAGCAATTCCGAATCTGGAATTGGCAAAGAAGTTGGAAGAGTATCAGTCAAAAGTAGATCGATGAGATCTGGTGTAAAATATTCTATTACCAATGGTGATCCAGATGAATGGTTTCAAATTGAAGATTCTCTTGGGATTATCAGTACTACTTGTTCTATTGATCGCGAAATTCATGCCCGATTTACCCTTCAAATCGTTGCTTATGATTTTCTGGGATTTACTCAAACTACTGTTAATGTTACTGTTACAGATATTAATGATTTCCCTCCCACCTTTGAACATCCAACTGGACCTATAGAAGTTATGGAAGATTGGCCTGTTGGACATGAAGTTTATCTAGTTAAAGCATATGATATGGATATAGGTCCAAATGGTAGGATAGAATATTCTTTATCAGCTCAACCTCATAACACCTTTTATATTGATAAAACATCTGGAATGATATGTTTGAATAGACCTGTTAGATTCGAAGTTGGAAGCGAATATGAGGTTGTTGTAACAGCTCGTGATCTAGGAATTCCTTCCCTGTATTCAAAATTAGAGCTTACTATTTTAATTCAAGACGTTAATGATAGAACGCCTGTATTTGATCATGTAGCGTATGAAACATCTCTATTAGAATCAGTACCAGTTAATGACAGATTCTTTCTCTTGAGGGCTACGGACGCTGATTATGGTATCAATAAACAGTTAACATACGCTATAACGGCAGGTAACGATGAAAACAGATTCGGGATTTTTCCGGATGGTTACCTGTATGTGAAGAGACCACTAGATCGTGAAAAAAGAGATTTTTATTCGCTCACGGTTACTGCTCAAGATAATGGGAAAGAGCCTCGTAGTTCTTCTGTCAACATAGTGATACACATAATCGATGAAAATGATAATAGCCCCACTTTTGACAACAAAACTTTTCAATTTTATATTGCTGAAAATGAGCCTCCAGATACATATGTTGGTCGCTTATCAGCTGAAGATTTGGACAAAGGTCGTAATGCTGAACTAACTTACACAATTACCAATACTCAAACTGATTTTATGATAAATCCTAAAACTGGTTTTATCCGAACTCTTCGTTATTTTGATCGTGAACAAATTGTCGAGGCATCTGGTCATGACTATTTGGTCATGGATGCTGTTGTAATGGATGGAAGTGCTAGATTGAAGGATGAAGCTAAAATTACTGTACACATCACTGATGTTAATGATAATGCACCCCAGTTTGTACGGGCTTCATATCATGCTGCTATATCTGAAGGATCACCGTCAGGAACTCAAGTGATCCGAATTGCTGCTGTGGATGCAGATGATGGTATAAATGGAAATATTCAGTATTCTATAGTACATGGTAATGATGGTAATGTTTTCCAAATAGATGATATCTCTGGTCAAATTACAGTTTCAAAACCTTTAGATAGAGAAACCATTGCTCATTACATTTTAACTGTTATGGCTCGTGATTTGGGGGAAGATGTATCACATAATACAACTGCTTTGGTCAGTATTGATGTACTGGATGAGAATGATAATGTACCTCGCTTCGATAATGCTACTACCAAACTAATTAATATCAGTGAAGACGCAATTGTTGGTTCTAGAATATTTGTTTTCTCCGCCACTGATAGTGATTTAGGCATCAATGCTGAAATAACATTTTTGGTTGCATCAGGAAATTTCAAAGAAACTTTCAGAATTGATGGACCATCTGGTTCACTCTATCTAGCTAGGCCTCTAGACTACGAAGATAAAAACAATTATGTTTTAAACGTTTCTGCTAGTGATGGTGGCACTCCAAAACTAACCACGACAATAAAAGTTATTGTCAAAGTTTTGGATGTGAATGATAATGCTCCTCGTTTCTCTAGCACAGCAGTTGTTCGACAAATTGAAGAAAGTATACCTCCTAATACTCCTGTTGTAACTTTAACTGCTCAAGACAGAGATTCAGGTGTAAACGGAAAGATTCTTTTCAATATATCTCACCAGGATCCTCCTGGTAGACATTTCGCCATGCAACCTGAAACTGGTGTGTTATATACTACCAAAGTTATTGACCGAGAATATAGTGATACTTTTAGGTTAACGGTTGTGGCTACTGATCAAGCAGAAGATCCATCTATGCGATTGTCTGTTGAGAAGACAGTGACAATAATCGTTGAGGATATCAATGACAATGCACCAACCTTTGTTTCTATGGATGCCGGTGTCTTACCTGCTGGAATGGAGAAAGGTTATAAGATCATGACCTTGTCTGCAAGTGACCCCGATGCTAATAATAATGGTATGGTGACTTACGAATTGGAAGGTGGTGACTCAGCCTTATTCACTTTGGACAGATTATCTGGTGATTTATTTACCTCTCGCGCGATTGAAAGACTAGCAGTTTCATATACACTCACGGTGAAAGCAACTGATCAAGCTGTTATATCTGCCCGTAAATCTTCCAGAAGCAAAGTAACTATTATTGGTACCTTACGAAATAGTGACGGTCCTATGTTTGAATCTTCTAAATATACTGGTTCAGTATTAGAAAACAAGCCCATAGGAACTAGTGTTTTAAGTGTACGTGCACAGTATCCTCACGGTGAAACTGAAAGACAGGTGGAATACTTTTTGACTGCTGTGACTAATGCTGCTGGTGAATCTCAAACACGAGTTTTTGCTATCAATCGGTTTAGTGGAGTGATCTCAACTGCATCTGTGTTGGACAGAGAAGGTGGGGCTAGAATGTTTCATCTGGATGTTTATGCTGTGGACACGATTGCCCAAAGTCCCAAAACTTCAAAAGCCAAGGTAAGTGTATTTTTTTTATTTTTTAATCTCACTTACAATAATTTTAAATTCAATCACGACAGTTCTAGGATTTCTTTTAAAAACCTCTAAAAGCTCGAAGATTAAAATAATCGTTTCTACCACAAAAAAAAAAAAAAAAAAAAAAAAAAAAACTAATGTCATTTGACTGAATTAGTGGATTAACATGATCAGTTTGAAATAGTTAAACTAGATATAATACTTTAAAAAAGAGAAAGTATACTATTTTACTTATGTAGATATATTTTTTAGAAATTTACTAACGAAAAAGGTATCAGTGATAGGTTGTGAAAAGAAATTTTCATTAAATATTATAATTAAATTAAATTTCATTAAAACGTTTCTAAGACTCAAATCATGACCAAAAATTTGTAATGAATTAAAAAAAATATTGTTTTAAAACAAAAAATTTTTATTCACTTTATGACAAATTTGGATTATTATTGTCTTTATACATAGTTTGTAATCTCTGGTTATCGTTACAGTTTCTTATACAAAAGATTTACTGATGATACTATAGGTGCGAATTATTGATTTTGTACCATTTACTTTAAGGGCAAAAGCAACCTTAAGTATGATTTTATACGAATTAATTATGTCAATAATTTATTTCAATTAATTATAACTGATGGTATTTTAATGTTGCACGAACTATAAAATTCAGTCAATATTTGTGATAACTGAAGTATATTTATAAATCACATCAAAAACGCTTAAAATAATTATTAAAGATACTATTTTTTCTCAATTCCAACGCTACTGATACTTAAATGAAATAGTAGTTAGAGTAATTGTGTTAGCAGCTTATGCAATGCACAGGTTAAACTATACGAATAATTTTGATTTCTTTGTATTCTCCCCGATATTTACTTTTCAAATGAATTATTTCGCAGCATTTAATTTTGCCAGTATGATCAATTGTAATGCAATTAAATGGTAAATGAAGCTGATCGGTTTTTCTTTTTCTTCTTTAAAGCTTATGAGATAAATTCTTAATTTTGATTACTTTAATAAATGTAATAATATTAAAAATATAATAATTACAAAATATCTCTACTGATTAATTTTGTTGAAGTGTGAAAATTTCATTTTCATAAGTTTAATTATATTCTCATGCAAGTGTTATTTGTAACCCATTGGGAAGTTTATCGTTAAACAAAAGCACAAAAAAAAAAAAACATTAGAAGATTGAGGTAAATATGAATAATTTTGAGGGTTATTTAATGTTCGAAATGTTAGCGTAGTAATTCATTCGATAGTTTAAAGGAATGTTTTTAGACAATGTAAAATAATGAGCATAAAATCAAGCTGTGCTATGTAAGGTATAACTTAGTTTACCGAGTTACATTGCATATTTAAACATTTATATGATTGCCAAATAATCCTTTATTTTGAAGAAATAATGTTAAAATATCATTACTATATTAATATTTAAATATATAACTTTGAAATTTATCAAGCATCAATCTATTAAATTGTATCATGGGAATTTTAAGAAAAAGCATCGTAAAATGGATATATACTACTACATCAAATTCAATTTGAAAGATAAAATTTAATTGTATTTGTGCTTCTTATCTTTTAATGTTGAAAAGTTTTTTATTCCTCCCAGACATTTAAAAATGTATTTTAAAAAAGAAATTCATTTAAGGACAAAAAAAGTTATATTTTAATTTAAACTGTTTAATTAAAATTTTTACAAATAAGTTCGAATGATAATCGATCATTAAAGTTAGGTGCGCACATTTCTTAATTTATTTTACATGAAATTTCTGGAAAACTTGAATATACCATGACTTAAAATCATGTTAATAGAAGATATTTTTGTGTGTGTCAATTGTCTTTCTCAAGTTTCTCAATCGTTTTCCATTTTGTTTTGAGAAGGAAAATCTCTCTCTCTCAGTTTGGTTTGTAGAATCAAAAAAACTTATTTCTATGAAAGATTTTTATTATCTTTTTAAAAAAAAGATTTTTTTCTTTATGAAGGGATATTTTGTGCTTTTTAAATAATTATATATATATTTTTTGTGTAAGGTTGAATAAAGGAAAACAATGTGAGGAGAAATTGTCTTAAATTTTAGAAATGATAGGTGATATGAAATATTGTGTTTATGGCACGAATTTTGATAATGTGTTGTCTAAATGCACTCTTTTATACTGACTTCAAGTAATGTATATCTGAACAGAAAAATTAGAAACGTAAAAAACATTGATGGAGAAGACTTAATTTAAACTTAAAATGCGCTGATAATATTAAATATTACTCAAGTCTAGTATAAAAGGAAAAAATGAATTGTACAAATTTAGTTTAGTGATTTCTGTCAATTGTACAAACGATTTCTAGATTTGTTATATGTCGTAAACTTATATATATATAATATTTAAAGTGCAACTATAAGGAATGAAACTAATTATATGTGAATAATAAACTTAAAAATGAAGCTCAGTTCCAAATTTCTGTAATTTATATGGCAGGAAGTACATACTTTTTAATAATTAACTTCTATCTTAAAAAAGTCAGATATTTGATCCATTAGTTTGATGTTTATTTATGAGAATATAAGATGGAATTATATATTAAAAATTATTTTACACTGAAAAATGAAAAACATTACATAAAAGTGTTTCCTCTGTTTTTTTTTCTTCTCATTACCTCAAAACACAAAAATAATTCACTTTCACAATTAAATAACTAGATTCCACGTACAATTCATTTTGTAATTAAATGAAACATTCATTCCGCGTAATTGAAAATTTCTAAGCTGTTTTGAGAAGAATTCGAATACATTGTGGTGTAAAAAAAGTATAATCTAAAATCCTTGTCAGAAATGTATAAAGATATAGCTCTGTAAAAATGGTTTTATGTTTCAGTAATTTGAAATATATTGGCGATTATTAGTTTTAACAGGGCGTATAATTTACGTTCTTTTTTCTTTTTTTTTAATTTAGGAGTTGCAAAACAACTATTTTCTCTTATTTTATGTAGTTTTGGATTCATTTTTTTAAAAAATAATCGAAATGAGAATTTTATTTTGCTTCAAAATAAAAACGGGCAGTGAAATTAAAATTATAGAATCACATATATAGAAGCACTTAGGAAATTAAAAAAAAATGAGAGATTTTCAACTTATTTCTTTAATTTCATTTTTATCTCTGAATTTTCTGCTAATCACAATTTGCAATCATAGAGAGTAACTAACTATAGCAATGTTATATTTAAAGGATGTCCATTTTAGTCTAAAAAAATTTTTTTTTAATGTGTTCAAAGTGAGGAGTATGAATTTAAAAGGACCAAATAAATCTTTTGAGAATATTTTAAAACTAAATAGGGTTCAGGAACAAAAATATCTTTACGATTCACATGTAAGCATTAACTATTTAATCTAGTTTGTTTCTCATATCAAGCAATTTTTAATATTTTTTATGTCTCATTGCTACTATGTATTAACTGAGGTATTTGTCGTTTAATCTGCTAAAATTAGACAAATAGATTTACCATAATCTTTCCTTGTTGAAGTTATCTACAAGAACAAATCTAAAAACAAAACAAAACAGTGAATAACAATTTAAAAAATAACAATCCGGAACTAAACTTAAAAATATCTCAATTGTACGCAATTTTCTGTAAATAACGATAATAGTGGGCTTTAAAAGTTTTAATAAAGGATACTTACATATTTAACAAGTAAAATTGTAGTAAAACGAACATTTTAAATTGGGTGATAAGTCAATATACAAATAGCATTCACATAGAAACACTTATGTGTGTGTATAATATGAGTGATTTTAACAGGATAGTTATGTTTTTTTCCCCATGGATGAAAAATTAATACCATTCAGTTAAATAAATTATTAGTCTTTTAAAATTTCTAACTTCACTAGGAATGTAACTTCATTTTTATTGAAAGTTAATTTTGGTAAATTTGTTGACTGTAAAAAAAAGGCAAATTTTTTATTTAAAAATGAAAGTTAAACAAATATTGAATTACAAAATACTTTCTACCATCTCTTAAAAATGAATTGAAATGACTTCACTTATAACTGCATTTGAATCTTTTGTACTAAAAGCATAATACTTACGATGAAGAAAAAAGGTGCTGTATTTTTATAAAGTAGTATAAAATGCCAATCTTTCATGGAGGCTGAATATATCGCAGAATTTTAAAGCATATTAAAGGTCCTTTGATTAAGTTTTAAAATTAACTAATGTTGAAAAAATACTATGTGATTTTTTTTAAATTTCAGAATTGTAAGCGATACATTATAAATTTATTGTTTATTGTAACAGGTAAAACAAATTGGAAAGTTTTTATGATATATATCTATATGAAAGCCTTTTTTATCTTTTCTTTTTCACTTTCTCCGGTGAAGCAAAATGACCTTGTTTAGCCGCACAAATGTGTCGAATTCTTCAAATAGTAGAAACTCTGACGCCTTTTGAACCAGTAGATAACAATCACCTGCACCGACTGGAGATACTATGGCGTTTCCTATCTTTTTTAAAGCTAAGTTATTACAGTCCAGTGGTTCTCAGAACTTCCATTATGTACTCACCTGTATTCTGAGCACTATCAGTTGTCAGTTTTTAGGGGTGGTATCTCTTTGAAAGCGATAGATTTTCTGTTGTGGTTTTTAGTCTCATGTTCTAGAAAGAAGGTACTAAACTATCTCTACGGATTTTTGTTGATATCAACTTTACTCTGTGCGTTTTTAAAATTATTTCTCAGAATTTTGCTTGTGATATTCTTTCTTTAACAGCATTCAGTTGGGAAGTTTGCAACCCTTGATGTAAATGATTATTTTTAAACCACCGTCGTACACAAAAAATATTTACTAAAATGATTTACAAAAATTTTGTATTTAATAACTTTTCTTACATTTTGATGTATATGCTTATTTTAAACATTCTCTGAATTAAAAAATGTAAAAATAAAAAAAAAATTTGCAGAAAATGTATAATATGCACAATTAGGTTTTACAATTAACGGCGAAGCTGTATCACAATCAAAAATTTGTAAGTTCGACAAATACTTAATCTTCATTATTTTAATTGTTCTATCACACACACATAACTCTTAGCTCAGGATATTAATGAAAATCCCTTAGATAACTTAGCTATTTGAAGTTATTTTCATGTGTTAATTAGATAAAGTAATATCGTGTTATAGTTAAATGAAATACATTTTATAGATATGTTTCTTCTTTAATAGGATAGCTGCATTGATTAATTAAAATTCCATTTGTAAATTTTTCTATTTTTAAACAAATGAAAGGAAGCCCCACACTTTGTCAGATTCCTTAGTATTTCGGTAATTATTTCAGCAATATAAATTTTTCTTTTATTCTTTTTGTGCATTAAACAACATTTTTTTTCCAGAACATTTTTATTAAAAGTTTTCATGATATTTTTTACAATTTTTTTTTACATGAAAAGTTATTTATGATTGTTTCTTAAGAAAAGAAGGATCCAATTTCTGATAAGGGAGCTATTTAGATCTTTGTTATCTTTATTCATCACGCAATAATATCTTTGCCTTTTTGTGTATTACAAATGCTGATGCTAATAAAAAATAAATTTTTGTGTTAAATTTATAATTTTAAGCATTCATATTGTTGTTTTAAAAATAAAAATAAATAATAAAATAATAATAAAAATAATAAATTTTCAATAAAAAAAATTTTAGAGGTTACTTTTATAATTTCAGTCATTCATAAGAACTAATATTTATTTACAATTTACTTCACCTTCATGAAATTACGTAACTTTTAAGTGCTCAAATACCAACATTGTAACACTGTATACGTCGGGATAAATTATAAAGCTTATTAACTCACTGCTGGCATTTAATAAGCACATGTATTGTTTTTCATTTTAGATAAATAGTAAAAAAACTATTTGATAAACGAATATAATATTATTAAGGATTTTTCAATTGTTTTTAATAAATATTTTTAATTAATGACTTAAAAATTTAAAAATTACAAAAATTTATATATCGTTTGCCATAATCTTTTAAAGACTCTTGGTAAAAAAAAAAAGAAAGAAATTCTTATTTCTTTTACTTTTCTTTTTAAAGCCAAATTATATTTCTTTAATTTGTCTTGACTGTAAACTGTAATTTGTAATTACTGTAAACGTTTAAAAAATATCATTATAGTAGTCATTTCTTTTTTTCGTTTTAGTGTGGAACTTCATTTAAATATACTTCATTATAGTTAAAATGAAGGATATTTTTAATATACTATTTTAAATATGTAATGAAGTGCATTTGAAAAAAAAATTATGCTTAAAAATACTTCTTTGCTAATTTTTAAACTGATGTATACACGTGTGGTTCAATCTAAGTCACGGAATAATTTTCATAATTATTACAGAAAAATAATTAAATTCCGTTTCGATTTGAACTACTACAATATCGACATCTACGGACAGATATTAAATGACTTAAGATTTAATTAAAAGGGCCAATTTCAAGTAGTATTTTGTTCCCAATTAAAGGAAAATTTTCTTTTGAAACGATCTGATAATGTTGTTATAATTTATTAACACAATTGTGATGAGGAAAAAGTTAAATAAAGAACTGAAAAGACAACAACAATCAATTAAATTCTAATTTAATAACTTCTTGCTTATTATGCTTAGTTTTGTAATCCTTTGTTCAAAAGAAAAAGGTTTATTTTTGTAAAATTTGTGAAGTGCAGTTATACATTCTTCAAATGTTAAGTTTCCAGGAATTCTTAAACAAATTAATTTTTTTTTTTTTTTTTTTATCAGCAATGATTTAACTTTACTCAACAGTATTTTATAGTTTGGATTACATAAGTGAAATAAATTTTTTTAAAGTTTGAATTTAAGTAAATTACACTCTTATAATTTATAGAAAATAAAGCTTAACAAAAATGAAGCTACGGAATAATTCACCCGAAGTAACGCATTTTAAATTATTTAGCAACGAAATTGTATGTAGTGACTTTAATATTGATGTTTTGTTTCATTTAATTCTAAATAAGCCCCCCTCCCCTAATTTATAATATATTTTTCTATTAAAATTATTTTGTTATGTAATAATTTCTATTTTAATACCTCCTCAATATTATTACAAAATTTGCATAATTAGTTTAGAAGTAGATTGAAAGTTGAGTAAGAGTTTTATTGTAAAAGTACTTATGAGAGCCTCGAATAGTTAATTGAGGTTTTACTCCTATTATTCTACAAACAACAAATTTCCACAAATGCCTTGAATCTTTTATTTTATGGTTGACAAAATTTTTATTGAAAATTTTCCATTTTAAATAATTTTCTAATTTTTTTATATTAAATTTATATTAAAGCATTTTTTTAAATTTATTCATATGGATTATTATTTTTTTTTGTTTTGAATCCGAACATTCTTTCTTTGAATTTTTTAAAAATAATTTTTCGTATTGAGTGTTTTTCATACTCTTATTTCACTTTTAAAAAATCTTTTTGAAATTTTGCCTTCAAAAATTTTTTTTCAATTCAAAATCCACATGTATTATTCGACGCACAAGATATTAAAATTCTAATTTTTGTATTTAAAATAATAATTAAATTTTTTCTACCATAAAAGTAATTTCCATTTGAATTTCGCAATATAAATATATTTTCTCTCTAAATTTTATCTGGTGTTATTGAAGACCTTCCGTGCAGAAGGGATAGTGATGTACGCGTTCAGTCTGTTGAGACTCCAAGTCCTCATGCTGGTGGGGTGTGGAAATTTGCAGAGGAAATGCCTCAGATGTCTTCCCCGTAATATGACCGTTGTTCAGAATTTTAATGACCTTGGCCAAAGCCCTTGTGTAAAATCAAATCATTTTTAAAGAAAGTTGCGAAACTTAAAGTACAAGTTCATTTGCATTTCACCTGTATAATATAAAACATTTATCCTAAACTACAAATAATTTTGATTTCCAGTGTTAAAATGTAATCTAAGAATAGAGATCTATTAGCAAGAGTTGAAATTCGATACAATTTGATGTAGAAATCTATTGATGGAGAAATTCTCGTAACAGAACGGAATTGATTGCAGCGGAAATTCGTTTAACGCCGCAACATATTCTTCATCTCCCAACACTTCACCCGATTCTGAGGTTTGAGGAACATAATTATTAAAACACGTGCGTCTAGTTTACAAATCGAATAATCGTGATCGCTCGCTTGCTCCTAATTGCTCGTAGCGACGCCATTTCCCGTAATCTGAAGTTACGTAATCAAGTAGCAGTTATATACGTTGATTGTGTGTGTGTGTGTGTGTGAGGTGTGCGATATGCTACGATGGGTTTTGTCTGATTTGAATCGAATCGTTTTATCTCGTTGCTACATCATTCGTTCCGCCAAAAATGTAATGATACGAAAGAAAAAGAAACAACTAATGTTACGAACGGTTTGCCAATTTGTTATAGACCTTAAATGCTCACGGTTTACCAAATGATCGTGACCCTTCCTTTTGTCTTGGGATTATAGGTCTTTAGAAGCTCGTGAGCGATCATTTCATATCGTATTCTACTACGATATCCTCGAGCTTCTACAATGGAATCTGAACGCGATCCTTTTGACCTTAACCATGAAAAAAACAATGCCTTCTAGAAAATTAGAAAGCTTGGCGCCAATAAATTTCGCTCTTATTTAGGATGTCAACCGTTATGGAAATTCCAGTGCCTTAGTATAGAAATAAACTCATGAATCGAGGCTTGTTGTATCATGAACTAACCTCTGTATCTTTCACGTAAATCAACACACTCATATATTTAACTTCTTTATTGTTTCGATCGCTTTATAGATTAATGTTACAAGATAAACTACTTGTTATCTGGTTAAACTGTTGGTTTATCGGGGCTTGTTTCGTAGCAAGTTATTAGATGTTTGGCTTAATATTTATATCGAAGGGGTTGATTCTCCTTTTTTTACTTGTTTCTAGCCATTTTAATGGTCGATTGCAAAACTTGTTTCTATTTTCCTGAAATTATGTTGAAAAATGATTTGAGGACATGCTTATTGAGTCACATATAATTTATATTCATTGATCTCTCTTTTTGTATAAATCGTTTTGAAAAAAAATATTAATTTTATACTTAAAAATTAATTGTTGTAAAATTTTTCTGTGCATTCAAAAGGATAGAACATGACCCTCCTGCACATATTTAATTATTTTACCATCTCCAGTAATAGATAACTTCTAGAAAGCTCTACTGCGGATAATGCAAATTGTGTGTATTCTAATACTATAATATGACTTTATAATTACTAATATTAGTTTAACTACCTATGGATTATCAATATATTTTTGTTATAAACGGTCTTGAATATAAATAATAATATTCCGATAGTAAAAATCACGATATTTATGATTAGTTAAGTTTGATTCAATGTTTTATTCTCACCAACAATGGATTGAAAATGTGGTAATCTTTCTCCTCTAGATCATACGTTTTTCTACACAAAAAAGCCGGAAGAAATAACGTATGCATAATGAAGTATACTTTTATATTTTGTTTGGTATTTGACTTCTGGCTGAATCGAATGATGAGAATTGTAGAACTGCATATTTTTTAACACAGCTTGAATAGATATTTAATCAATATAAGATAGAATTATATCGATTAAAGATAATAGATATTTAATCAATTTAAAGCTTCTGTTGTTATTTCCTTAGATTTGGGCTTGTTCATGATGCATTTATGATTAAATGGATTATTTAATCATAAATGCATCATGATGATTATTTATGATTATGATGGTTCCAGGATCCAGAAGTATACTATAAAAATCACTCAAAGTAGCATTTTGGTTTCAGTTTTTGTACAGTTTTTCTATACATAAATTCTTAATAGTACCTCAAAAGTTTTAGTACAGATTGTGACAACTTCAAGATAGATTTTTGCTTTATTCACCCAAACCTTCTTCCTTCCCCCTTGTATGTGAGGGGAAGAAAGATATTTTTTTGCAAACTTTATTGACAGATCCAATTTTTTTCCCCGGGGAAAAATAAATGGTTATTTCGTTTCTCTTGCGAACAATTCCGTAATTTATAACGGTCCCTTCTGATAAATAATTTAACAAACAATAACAATGTTGATAAATGAATCTGTGAAAGCATCCGATCAGAAAAAGCCTTTTTTTCTAATTAGAAAGTTTTTGGCATGCATAATCCCAAAACATTTATTGTGAAAAAAATTATTTTTTATTTTTTTCAATGTGTTTGACATACCCTGGGGTAATAATTCTTTCTCATAAATTATATTTAGCAATGTAAAAAAGCGAATAAGCTAATGAGTAATTTATAATGTTATAAAGCTTGAATAGTTATGACAATTATTAATGATTTTCATTACGAAAGATATAAAAAAACGGAAACATAAACAATTAAAAAAGGTACATACATATAAAAGGTGATATGATGGGGGGAAAAGTAGTGCTTTTATTACTACGAACTATGTTTATAACATAAACGCATAAAAGAGTTAATAGCAGATTTAAAACTTTCAACGAACAAATTTTTGTATCTTAATCCATTTTATAATTTTGTATATCTGGATTTTGCGTCTGTATAAATTTAAAATTGTTCTTCTAATATTTCAAAATTTTTTGCTATGTATGTGTGTGTTGCTATTGCTAAATATCTCATCAGAAGCCGAGTGAATAAAACGCATTGACATTTTTTCTGATACTTTTTTAAATGCAGAAATTATAATCTTCCTTTAAACGATTGTAATGTGATTAAATAAACTGATTTGCATAAATTACTGTGCCCTTATTTTTCGTGTTTTAAGATTGATTTTTTTAAAAGATGATTCAGATCTATTGAAATTATTTGCATTAGCAATCATCGATCTCTTTCCACGATTCTTCGAGTCTTCCTTTGTTTTTATTATTTATTTTCTTTATATTATTATGTTATTAAAACTGATTTTGGTTGAGTATTATTAAAAAGTATTAGTATGTGTATATTCAGTTTGAGGCATTAAAAACTTTGAGATTCTAAAATGCTTATTTTTAGAATGCTCAAAAATAAAACAAAAGTGCAACAAATGACTAATTTCGAAATATGGCAATAAATCGAATTGCCTTTAATTTTTTTTTAGTAGAACTTAACAGAGTTATAAAATTGAATTCAACGAAAAGCAGAACTTCCTCTTTCGTGAGTATAATATATATTAAATATAATATTAAATCTTAAGTGATCCATTTAGAGCTACAAAGATAATTATTATTTTGATATAAAAGTAAGAGTGTTTTTATTTTTTAAGTTTAGCTAGCCATCAAATAAATTACTTTTATTTTCGAGAGTTACGAGCTAGTTAATGTTAACATTAATTTTTAACATACCTTTTTACTTAAAGTTTTTTAAAATGCTGTTTATTTGTGGTTACAAGTTATATCAGAAACTGAGCAAATCCCTTAATGAATTATTTGATGATAAAAGAGTTTGCTTCAAGTCTAAGACTTATATTCTTAAAAATTACCAATATTTAATGATATTTCTTTCGTTTATATAGTTTTACATATGAAGCTCTTAACATGCACATGGTTCGTCAACTGTCCTGCAAACTTCTAGCAGAAATGTCAATCATTTTACACATGAACTGTAATGAACACAAAATAATTCAGCAGGAAATAAATCCACTTATATGTAGAAGTTACTTACAGTGGAAATTTGACAACAATCTATTTCAACAAATTTTTGCATTATAATATAAATAGACACTGGTTTTCTTCTCTGTCACTCCGTATTATTCGAGGCAGCAAGTTTTTAGAGTTTGATTAGTATAGCGAAAATATATCTTTCTTTTAAATTTGAAAGGTTTTGAAAAATGTTTCTTCTCTTGAAATGATTATTAATTGAAAAGCAGCAGATGTATCTTCAGAACAGTGATGATTGCTTTTTAAGAAATCTATTGAATAACATCTGACAGGCTTAAAAATAGGGATTCTATTTTTCCAAATCGCGCTAAACATCAATTGAAAATTGTAACACTGCGCAATTAAATGTTGAACATTCATACAATTTTATGTTGGAGGCTAAGCAGGTGACGTTTTTCAATGCGACATCAAAAGAGGAAAATAAATTAGGCACTTGTAATAAATTAATCAACCGCGACATTTCATGATTTCTACATTGCGCATTTTATACCGCATTTGAAATTGGAATATCATCTTTAATGATTTTCGTCTCATTTTTCATAAGTTGATTCGACAGACGAATCGCGAACTTCCTACAGGGGCGTACGTTCGGAAATGGAATAAATTAAGAACATGATGGATATTTCTTTATTTTATTTTCAATCGGAGCTCCAAATAAATCAACCAGAAAAATATTTCATACATTAAGAGTTTTTGTTGATGTATTTCCTTTGATATTCTAATGCATTTTTAATTTTACATCGAGTGTGTTTAAAAGTTAATTAACTTTCAGTAGTAAAGTTTAGGACTTGAACTATTTTTCAGTCATGCGTGTTCCTTTTTTATACAATTTTTTTTTGTTTTTTGTTAACACGTGGCATTAAATGCAATTTATAATTCAGTTCTGGGAGGCATACAATGGAAAACAATGGTTTTAAAATGCAATTCTCGTGGAAAAGTCAGGAATAACTTAAATCTCTCACGATATACTCTAAATTATTTATTTTCTTATAACTTTGCAATTATCTTCGATTTTGCGGTAAAAATGGGCTTCTTCAAAATAAAAGAAAGTATTAATCTGTATTTATTCCCCCTGAAGTAATTAATATTTAATTTAAAATTACGTATAAGTTTAATATTCTGCTATAAGATAGACGAATTTTAATTTAGGAATTTTCCTTTGTTGAAATGCTGTTCTCTGTTCTTTTCATTGATTTTCTTGTTCTACTTTTGATTAACAAATGCGGATTTTTTGTTTGTTGTACGTATGTGTGAGTATTTTGAAAATCTTCGTGTTTTTCACTGGTGTTTTATTGTTGTATAACATGATCTTCATTTTATTATCCGGAGCAGTTGTTGCCTCATTTTCCGCAATATTTTTTTTTTAAATAGGGTATGCTGAGGAATAATTTTATCTTTATATAAAGAATATCAATTCTTTTGGAGTGGATCGAAAATTGTTCTTGTCCTAATTTTCATAACGGTAGCAAACACTTCTCGATTGAATTGTGATTGGTGCATTCTCTTAATTTATTCCCTAAAAAAGTTATAAATCGTTCTTATTTCAACAATTCATTGTTTTTGACATTTTTGGAGCCGATATTTTTATAAAAAGTAAAATATAAAACACTTGTATTTGTTTGAAGATCATAAGTATGATACTGATTTTGATAAGAGATTTGAATAAAACTTACTTTGTAGCTGACAGTATTTGTTTTACGTTATGTATATCTAATGCAACCAAGTTTAAATTTCAAATTTGAAAAAAAAATTATTGATTCCTGCTTTTTATTTATTAATTTATTTTGGTCTATGATTAAAAAGTATCTCTCTTTGAAGGTATCATATAATTATTTCTCTAATCATATCTGATACTCTGGTGCCTTCTTTTAAAAAGGTTTAAAAAAAAAAGAAAAAAAAACGCTGAAAACTGCAGCATTTTGTATCATTGTTCTCTTAAATAATTAGAAAATGAGTCAATCGTAAAGCAAATTCTTAATTTTCTATTAAATCATGTTTAAGTACAAAAGAATTATCATGCCCTAGTTAATAAAAAAATCGTGTTTACTTATTTCTTATTAAAATTTATGCTTCGTTTCATATTTCATTAAAATTTTATCCCGAATTCCTACTTCATATAAGCGTGTGCTGGGGTAGCAGCCTTATATATAAATATACAGTTTTTAGCAAACTCTACTTGAGAGATTGAAATAACTTGAATTTCAAAGATAAATATGTCATTGAGATTTTGGAAAGTTAAAAAGATGTAGAGAGAGAGAGAGATGCTGCAGTGTTTTAAGGATTACTGAGGACAACTTTAAAATTTACATAAAAGGGAGATTTAACCAGCTTTAAGACTAGCCAAACTTTTCCCTTTCTGTTTACAGTACTGAGAAAAATCTTATGAAAAAATAATGGAAAGAGGTTCTAAATCCTTTATGAATATAAATATAACTTTTTTCTAAAGATGCATTCAGGAATGCTTTGATCATGATGAATCAGTGGACAGTAAATAAATTATTGTCAGTTCCGATGGTCCTAAAATAGATTTAAAGCTAGAAAAATACAGGCCGAATTGTAGCAAAGCCATACGTATTAAATTATTTTTTATTAAAATAGTTATAAACTATGTATGTTAAGTTATATATTACCCAACACATATTTCACACTTAACAAACATTTGCATGGTAAACGTGTTCCACTTGGCATAAAATTTAAAATTTTTTTTATTTATTCGGGTAAAAAGGGAGAAACCATGCAAGATTAAAAATTCAATGAGGAGTTGAAAGTTCATAAATGAACATCTTTAATCTTTGGGTAGTACCTTGACCACTAAGACCTTTCTTCATTTGAACACACCCAACCATTAGCTTATGCTCTGTCGGGGATCTAGTCTTTATATTTTGTAAATAATGGGTTTACGTTTAGTGCCTAGGTTGAAAAAAAGTGTGCCTGTAGTATTTATGTATTATGTCAGACAATACGGAACTCATTTTGAGTAGTTAATGAAATGGTGGAATTGGTCAGAGTGTCTGTTTACCGATTGATGGGAAATTCGATATTTTGAATTATTGTTTTGGGACTTAGAAAGTGGGTTTCCAACTGCACGTACGCCCATTTCTGTGCCAACTGATGATACTAAAAAGACTGATGATGGTTTGAACTTTTGTAAAACCACAGGTTTTTTGTCACTGAAGACATAAAGGGGATCAACACCTATCCTTTACAATCTGTTAGAAGGGAAGGCATTTACACTTACGGATTATTCGCTTGAATTTCAATGACATTGAATGGGCGTTTCAGTGGTCTTTTTTATAATGCCGATTCTCTTAAGGATCTTATAAAATCTGAATGATTTATATTACACGACTTTTTGCGATGGAGGTGGAAGCTTGGGCAGTTTCTCATTTCGCTGAAAATTATAATATTTATAGTATCAACACATATCTGAGTTTCTCAAAAACCATAGATCAGGGATGTCAAACTCGTGGCCCACAATGAACATTGTGCGGACCCACAATAATATATAATAAAAAGATAAACAGAACGCAAATATAAAAATAAGATAGGCAGAATTCGCTAAATGATTGTCTTTTTTTTTATATACTCTTTTTTTGCTATTCCTAAACAAAATGCATACGTTTATTTTGAATGTACTGCAATTAGGTAAATACGGCATTTAAACATAAATAATATCTAAAAATCGTCAAAAGTTAGGTTATGAATATTGATTTCTTTGTGTGGCCCACCTAAAGTTCAACTTTGTTTGGCCCAAGTTAGCCTTTGAATTTGACACCCTTGCCATAGATAGTTCTATGAATATTGGGATATTCATAAACAAGGGCTTTTGTTTCCATACCAATGTGAAGCAAAAACATAATTATTTCTGCATATAATTTTTAGAAAAGAAATTATTTTCATACCTCTGTGTAACATAAAAATAATTTTTTCTGCATATTATTTTTAGAAAAAAATTAGTTTCGTTGTTGAATTTCTTACGATTTTTACTTAAAAAAAACATTATACAGTTTTTCAAAAGAACTCCTAACTATATTTGGAATTCTGGTTTGTTTTCTGAAAGTTAAAAAGTAAAATAAAAAGATTCGTGAACTTCTAATCTTGCTTATTTTATAAAATCTAAATCAATCCGATACCTCCCAGTTTGTTGCAATGGGTGCCTTGCGTAAAACATTAACATTTTAAAATTATTAATTTTTTAAGTACCAATATCACATGTAGTTGAAAGGTATTTGGAAACACGTTATTCGTATTCAAAAGGGGTAGTTTCTTTTAATAGATGAAGTAAAAATTTCCTTTGACAAATTATCTTTGTTTTCCATACTCACATAGAAATCAACATTAACACTAGATTGCCCAAAGAAGTCATTTTGACAGCTTTCTGATCTCAATTAGAAAAACAATTACGTATATAATGACACCATTTCTTATAATTTTTAAGAATATATTTGTTCTCCAAGTGAAGTAATTTTTTTTATTGTTAATATTTATTAATAACTTGTTATATGACTGTAAATAATACAAAAAATTAATTTTAAACAAATTTTTTTACGCATTAGTTATTCTTTCACAATGCAGTCATTTTGACTGCTTTGGGGCAATATAGGTATGTACTAAATTTCAGTCTTTATAGTGTTAAACTACATTACAATTTTCCAAAACGTTAGGAAAGCTAGATTTTTTTAGATTCGGGACTGAATATTCTATTTGGCATCTATCCTGATGGTTTTCAATGCTGTGTTATAACTTTCCATGGAGACATCTTCATAAACATTTTTGAAGGAATGAATCTCTGATGCTGTTTTTTATTATTTCATCCATGCATTTAGATAGATTATAATCTTAGGGAGCATAGAAAAATATACGGGAATGATAAGAACGTTGTGTATGTCGCATCCTACAGAAAAGTCTATTTAAGGATAATTCAAATATTCCAGTGATTTACAATCTGATCTGTTGAGCTAGTATCTCTATTTTCTCAGAGGTTGAGAAAGATTTGAGAATGTTGTGTCTGGTGAGAAAAATTATTTTGTAGATCATATAAAATCGACCTCGTTTGATAAAGTCTTATAAAAATAGCTATCAAGTCATCGTAAAAAACTAAAGCCTGTCCTTTAATAGGGTCGTTAACTTGGCGATGATCTTCTCATTTCTCTTTCTTTGTCATTTGAAGTACAAAAGGCAAGCGTTAATTATTATTCCACTCACATTTTGGTTGGCAGATGTATAATTTCGCTAAAAAAATGCCATCTTCTGAAATTAAAGTTGCGTTTGCAGTCATGCGTGCCGCTAGAGGATCGAAACTCCTAATTTTGATATGAAGAAAACAGATACCTTAGCATGTGTAAATAGGTCGATTCTACATCACAACTGATTTCTTTAATATGTAGAAGATGGCAAAATGGTTTCAATTTTGAAAAATAAAATAAAATGTTTTTTTTTTTTTTTAAAGGGACAAAAGAGAAAAAGTTAAAGCGAATGACTCGAGATTCATCAATTTTTTTATTCAAGCAAACGATTTTTTTACTGTGCGGTTTATTTTAATTTTAAAATAGATGGAGAATAGTTTATAAACAACCAGAAAAGTAATTTAAAAGAGACTGAATGCTTATGTATTTCTTTAAGAAAATAGTTTAAAATAGAAGTATGTTGGTTTTTTTTTCGCATGAAAGGAATTGGATTCCATTTTATCAGGAAAAAAAAGATTCTTAATGGATATCGTAAGTCAAAACTCTTTACTTACATGATAAAGCAGGAGTAGTAATGATTGTTCTTATTTTAAATAGTTCAGCTTTTTTTTTTAATAAATCCAAAATAAAAAAGACAATTTATTACCTTAAAGAATGTAAAATAAAAATATCTCGAATAAATGCTTTTGGTAAAATGTCTTTAATTTTTTTTTCTAACGAAATGTATTAAGGAGAAGATATATTATCTGTTTGAAATGCATGCAGCTAAACGACTAATACAGCTAGGGCATGAATTTGTTGGTATTACGATCTGAAGAAAATATTTGTATTCAAAACCAGGAAATTGGAGTCACAGTAATTGTTATTTATTTTGTTCTTTAATGAGGAAATGATAACCCTAAAACAAAATGACCACCATTCAATAACCATCCCCCCCCACCCTAAAAAAATTTTCTTATCGAAACGATTTTAAGGAAAAATACAATTAGCTTAGGCTGGCACACATGTAGTCCCCCCCCCCCGCACTTCCTTTTCTATACTTCAGATTCACAGATGATGCTAAAGTTTATTTAGCTGGTTCTTGAACAATATATTTGTATTCAAAGCACTTAATATTTTACTAAGCCTTTATGCTTCTATAAGTAATAATAACACACATGATCTTTTATGACGCCTACTACTTTTTAAATTTTATTTTGTATAAATTTACTATAGTAGCTATTTTTACGTTGTGTTTGACTCTGTGAAACCAGATTCCTTATAAGATTTGGAAATTTCACTTCAATTCTAAAATATCTGCTCTGTGAAAACAAAAAAATATTTTGCAATTTGTAAAATTTAATTACTAAAATTTTTAGTCTTTCAAGTTTTGAAAATGTGTGTGTTTTTTTTTTTGCATCAATACATTTTACTGCTTCGTTTCATAGCAATACATGAATTCGTCTTTTTCCAGTTCTCCTTACAAATGCGTCAACTTGATTATATCAGTGTCTTTCTCTAATTTTTTCCCAAGTTCATTTAATCACATTGAATAGCATTTGAATACAAATTAACACAAATTTGAACTTGATTTGTCTTGATTCATTACAAGCTAAGAAATACCAAGAAAAACATTTTTAAAGACATTAAAATTTTTTTTCTTCTTTAGAACTCAGATAGCTTCTTTTTTTTCTTTTTTTTTTTGATTTACATATTTTTCTGAATTATTCTAATAAGGGTTAGGTCATTCATAATTAAAAAGTATCGCATTATATATATAAAAAAAACTCTCAATTGGTTTTCTTATACTTTATAAAATTTAAATATTATTTAATAGTCTTCGGGCGTTTTAATTTTAGTCTCAGCGACCGAGGAGGCGTTGTAAAAGTTTTGTGACCTCGAAATTTTGTGACTTCTCTTCTTTTATCCCGAACGTAGGAAGCGTATTGAATTTCATGAGATTTTTTATACGTGTAGTCAAGTTCCTGCTATTTCAGAGCTTTTGTGTAAAGTAATAGTATACGCGAAACAATAGGTACTCTATCACACGGGAGGAGCAAAGAAAAGAAAAGCAACGAACTCTTGACTTTCGATTTACTTACATGCGTTATTTGAATAAAAATATTTATCATTGTCAATTACCTTGAATATTTTTTGTATTTCTTTTCGTTCAGTCTGTGTCTGTGCCTAGTCCCAGGCTCCGCATTCCGAGAGTGGTCTTTTGATTGATTTAGTCAAATCAGTTTAATATCTTCGTTCATCATTTTTGTCTGAAGCACAGGTGGTACTTCAGTTACAAAGAAAATACTCTTTTTGGTGCATAGCTTTCGTTTTCATCTATTGTTCTGGAAAGTTACTGCAAGACAGTTTTCTACAAATATTCATAAAAGTTTATTTATTTATTTGTGGAAAGTGAATAGAAGAAGGTAATATTTCGAGTTCTTAAAGGGAAAAAAGAATTGTCTGACGTCTTCTGAAGATTTTAAAGTTCATTCACCTAAAAGTAATAGTTAAGTTCTTTGAATAATTTTTAGAGATATATTACGAACCAAAACTCGTATTTTAGTGACTTGTGCCTGGAAGTTAGTAGTTTATTAATAACGTGTAAATTTTGCTTAAAGACTTTGTTTCTGAAGGATTCCCTTAAAGTGAGTTATAAAATTTTTCATAATTTTTGAATTCGTCTAAATAAATAATTTTTTTTCTTATTAGGAAGTAATACTGGGATTTAACAGGAAGAAAATTAGCTTCTAAAATGATTAAAATCATTATGCTAGTAAGTCGGCTACAAAGAAAAAATTGTTTCGTATTGCAGCTATGTTTGATATACGATTAAATATGATATAAATGTTGCTTTTTTTAAGTAAATGTGAGTGATTATATTATTATTTATTTTTAAATTTAAAAGAGTGAATTATTTTTAAGAAACATCATAAAATATTTCATGGGAACAGTTTACGATATCGTACAAGGTATTTGTTTTTGTAAAAATATAATTTTAGTCCAAAAATGTAGCGTTGTTCAGCTTTATAGTTTCTTTCTCTTTGTTATGAACAAATAACACATATTTATCTGCTGCGAGGGGTAAAATAAAGAAAAAGAGCATGTGTCTTGTTATTCTTATCCAGTTTTTATTATTGCTTAAGCTCAAAAAGCTAAGTAGTCTTCTTTTGTGTAAGTCCTATATGGGTTTTTTTAAAAAAAAAAAAGTTCCGATCCACGATTGTACTTTTTTTCCCCTTCAATTTCTGCAAGTAAATTGGTATTAGTGGAAAAAATGGGCCCCAATAAAGTCAGTTTGAATGATACAAAATCGATAGCATGAGTATGTTTATTTTTAAAAATGCACCTTTTTTATATTTTATAAGGAATTTAGAATTAAAATGCATATGTTAAGTGTTACAAAAAGTTTTATTGGGAAGTATGCAATGATATACAGATGCAGTGCAGAAATAAAGTATGCTCTTTTTTTTCAATGTTGATTCACCATTGCAATGGCACATTTATAAAAGGGAGAACTAAATATATATATTTTTTTATTCCACAATACTTTTAAACAGGGATAATATATAAGGATCGCATTGTCATCTTTTGTAGCAGCTACGTATCCTTTTGCATGTAAAAATTAAATATAAGTAGAACTTAAGCTTCCTTTTTCGTTTTAATGTTTAAGAAAATATAATTCTCTATAAGAAATCAGGGGTTTCCTCAAAGATTCGTTTAAACTGCTAATGTTTAATTTCTTGTTAAGTAAATCCAGTGCGTTAACGCATTTTATTAAATAAATTTTCTGGTGGATAGATGATAAATAATTGAAATATTTAAATAAAATAGAAGTTAATGAAGTTTTCTTCATTTAAAGTATATTAAAAGTATTTTAGCTTACTTATGTGTTAACAATGGAATCTGATTAATGCGGATCAGTAGGATGACCATGAAACTGTTAATATTCCATTCCGATTGTGTTGCTAGTTATGTGACAAAAGCATTAAAATTCAAAATAAAATAAAAAAAACTCTGTTACAAGAAAGCTAATTGTTGAAAAGCTTGTTTTGAGTAAATTATATATCTCCTATTTCAACACACTCACACACAACAATTCTTTCTTTTAGAACTAAAAATCTTTAAAAAAGTCTTGGGTAATATACAACCTTATTGATATGAATTGCCTAAAAAGGGCTTCGATAATTATAATTATATTTTCCGTTAAAAATTATAAAAACACTTTAATTTTGGAAATGATAAAATAAATCAAAATTATAATTATAATTTAATCATATTAAACATATTGCAACATAGTTATTATAATTAGGATTCAGTCATTTGGGGTAGAGCAAAATGAATGAAATTAGCAAAAATGTTAGAAAAAAGTAGAAAGTTGACAAATAAAACCACTTGTCGAAAAAATAAAAATTAATATCGCATTGGCTGTCTATTTTTCATACTTATATCAAACGTCTTGTTTTTCGTTGAAATGACAGGTGGTCAAGCTCAGTTTTAGAAATATGGTAGCATTCTTTTGTAATGGCTATTTTCAGTTTGCTGGCAGAGATGAAAATTGTTTATTATTAGCATAAACTTTCTAACGTAATATACTTCGAAGATTTACCAATTGCCTTTAGTCCCTCGCGCGCGGTCTTGACTTTACCTTGTAAAAAAACACCTTTTTTAAAATCATTCCTGGGTAGATTTATATGTATGGCACGAAGTCGTCCTGTTAAAATATACATCTAGCACCACCTAATAAGAGCTCATACAGCATCAAATGATCAATATA
Source organism: Trichonephila clavata (assembly GCA_019973975.1). Lineage (NCBI taxonomy): Eukaryota > Metazoa > Arthropoda > Arachnida > Araneae > Nephilidae > Trichonephila > Trichonephila clavata. The sequence continues at coordinate 205,308 of BMAO01016864.1, read as the reverse complement.
GCATGACTTGTGGCATTGAGCAGTGTCCTTACGTTTCAAAATTTTCTATGTATTGCGCAATTCATTATGAGTAAAAAAGTTCCCGAAACCAATACTAATTGATCTCTTACTTATCGATTGAAGCATTCTTTCCGTTTCTCCCTCAAGTCATTTAGATAATGTTTGTAACCATTGAGCCGTTAAAAAGGTTAAATTTCTTTTCATTAGAAAATATAATTTGTTTTTACTCGTTCCAAGACATGCTATTTTTAGTCCATTTCTATCTTTCTTCTCGATGATGTTTCAATTTATTTGATGTTTTTTGTTTTCATCAAATTTTGCTACAGGTGAAATTTTTTCTTTGAAGCATTTTGAAATTTCACGAGTTGAAAAGACCTTTTTTTAGTTGATAAACATTTTATCCCGTGTTCCCTAAATCTTTTCTTCTATTTCATTTTATTTTGTTTGAATAATCTTTTTTAATTGTAACCATTGTGAATGGAAGTTTTAGAACACTCCATTATAACCTAGCTATTTTTCTTTCACAATTACCAGCACTCCTGTAAAATAACATTTTTCTAATTTCTCACTTTTTAACTCATTATTGCGCAGTATTTTCAAATCTTTCGTGGTTAACCCTGTAAAAACGTGCAGTTTGCTTTAAAGGAAATACTTTCACGAAATACCAAAGCATGCCAATTTTCTCAGGTGGTTTTAACAGATATCTTATTTAATTTTAAGAAAAATGACTCGATTTTAATAATAAAATTTAAGTTAATTTTATAGTTGTAATAAGTAGGGAAAGTGTCATAATCAATTTTAAGTACACACCTTAAAAATTGCATAGTATGTCTTCTACAGGAATGCCTTAATTATTTAGTGGTCTTATAATTACTTAACCCAGTGTATATAATAGAATGATACACATGTATATGAATATAGTTTTATTATTCTCTACTAGAGAGACAGAAATTAGAACATCAAAGATAAATGAGAAACAGTTATTGGAATTTAAAAATATTGGGTGCTACAGTATTATAATATGCGTATATAAGCCATGGGTTTTCTTTGAAAGTGGTGCAAGTCCATTTTATATTATATGGAGATATTTATCACTTTCAAAGTAATTGTATTTGTAATTTCATTAACTACGTAAATTTATATTGACAAAATGATGAAAATCTTGAAGGATTTTATGAGGAACTGTTCATAGATAAAAAAAAAACCTCTTAGCAAATTGCATTAACTAACTTTTGGGGGGGGGGGGTCAAAAATGGACTTAAACTACTTTCAAAGAAAACGGCTCATATGTTGGATGGAAAACGAAACTAAAAAATACATGCTTTCTCACACTATTAAATGCAGAGATATATTCTTTAAATGAAACATCTCTTTATAAATTTCTTATTCATTCTTTTATTTTTTTAAAAATATTTCTAGAAAACAATGTTGTTTTTTCAAACAACTTTTTTTTGTAGTACTGACACATAACTTGGCGCAGAATTTTCATCATTCTATAATAAGTCTTAAAAAGTAGAAGTCTTTGTGCAGGCGGTATTTAACGATTTATTTAAATTAATGAAACTGTGTGCCCTGGTGTATTTTACTTTGCTTTTTCTTTCCAAATTTATAAATCCCGATTTGCAAAATGAGCTTCCATTGTAAGGCTTTTTGCATACAAATTAAGTTATCATTGGTAAATATTTCCCTTTTTTGTTCATTTGAGGTTCGATCATTATCTAAAATTTTCTGTCGCCTTGATAAAGGGTCTGCACAAATTGGGTTTTCTGGCAGGGGAGAGGAGGGCTGATTTCTTGCAGAGGGGTGTTCCTCCCCTCCCAATCGTAAGGAGATTGGAATGAGAGGCATTGCGGATAGTCTAAGAGAGGGGAGAGATGCATACTGCAACTCAAAACCCGAATAGCTAGCTACGAACTGCGGGAAGCTCTCAAACTGGTTCGTCTATCCCCACTCCCCCCTCCTTTTTTTGACCCTGCGATGTTGCTGCTGAAAATGAATGATGAACTTTTTTCTTCTTTTTCTCTGGAGTTTTTCGGGCACTTTTTGTTTTTGTTTTTATGTTTTATCTGGCCTGTGCTTTGGGGTATATGAGGTGGACAGGTTTTTTCTTTGATTCTTTATTATTTTCCTTTTTTTTTCTTGAGCTATCTCTACGCCGGAGCTTATGGCGCTCTTACTCGATTTATTTTATTATTTTTTTCTTTCACTCTGTACAGGAGGCAGTGATCTCGTTGTCTGGTTTGGTATATATGCATGGTAGGGCATATTTGTGAATTTTTAATCTTTTCGAGCTCTTTTTTAACTAAATAGCGGTTGTTGGTAGACTTATTTTCTGGGAAGAATAATTAAAACTTTGAAAACAGAGACCAGTTTCGAAGTTTCTTTGTTAAGACCGGCATTCGCACTACTTAGGTAAATCATGATTCTTTCTGAGATAAAAGAAAAGGAATTTGTGTGTTACATATTATTGGAATTCAGTATTTTTAAAAATATCTCAGATGTATATACAAATTTGATTAAGCTTCAGTAATTTTTTAGTTTTTGTTTGCGATCTGTCTTGGCATATATGCATGAGGCATTTGCAAGATTTTATACCTTTTGAGCACTTTTTAGTTGGATAGTATTTTCCGGATTACAGGATAATTATGAGGTCATATTCCAAACACACAAGTTTTGAAATAATGACTATGGTAATTTTAATCGCTTAGATAATTCAATAATATTTTCAGGGTAAAAAAAATTGGTGGATTGTTTCGTACTTTTTAAAGCACTTCGGTGGGAAGTTTTTAAAAATATTAAATTTGGGTAAGCTGATATTTTTCCAAAACATGGTAATAATTATTTCTCTTTCATACCACAGCTAGAAAGTATGTAGATGAAAAGGTGAATCTCTAATTATCTTACATTATGCAATGGCTTACAGTTTATGATGTAGTAAATGCATTTATTTTCTTTAACACTTATTTTAGTCCTCTTTTGATACTCATCCTGATCAAGTCTTATTTTCTGAATTTCTGTAAGAGAGTGAAAGATGGGGAGAGAGAAACTTTTCTTTTTGTAAAAATGTGTTTGAACAATTTTTATAACTTTTTAAAAAAATAATAAAACTTGTGTACTTACTTCTAAACAATTAATGAGTGGTGGTATTTTAGTAATTTTATTAAAGAAGCGAAATGTATATAAAAAGGTATATCCATAGAAAAATATATTTATGCTCATTATAGTATCTTGAAAAAATTTCATTCGCCTATTTTGATTAAGGACTATAATATGCTATATACATTTTTATTGAGTAATGAACTAACGAAATTAATATAAAGTTTGTAAAATGTAATTTTTTATTGTATTCGCAATGTAAATTAGTTCTAAAATATCAACTCGTATTTAAATTAATTTAAATATATATCTTGGGCATTCAGTGACGCACAAAGAAATATTTCAAAGAGTCGAAAATCCTTTATTCTCGTATCGTACTCCAATACTCTGCCAAACACATTCTTTTGATTTAGTCGATTGTTGGAAACAAAAAAACAGTAACGAATAAATTATTAATAGCAATTACTTAATCAAATTTTACGTTCTATATACATAGGATTATAATCAATACGAAAAAAATCATAGACGATGAGGGGGGGGGGTGATCTGGACCAGGGGGTGCTCCACTGAGTGCATTTATTTGTTTTTGACTGGGAATATTTTTTTATTTATTTGCATTGCTGGATGTGACTTCAAAGTTATCTAGAAAGTATTATTGGTGTGCATAAAATGAAAAAGGTATAGCAAACTATATAAAAATAATGCACAACTAATTTAATTAATCAGTTTTTTGTTTAATATTTCGTGAAGTCTTTAGTTCAGCATAAAATGATGAATATTTACATTATAACGTGTAATGTGTTTTCATTTTACAGTTATTTTCATGGGGTTGATGAAAATTAATATTTTACTTTAGAGCTACCATGAGAAAAGTTTTTCAGTTTCAGATTCTGATGAAGAGAGACGAAAATGAGAGAGATATATTTTGTGAGATGCGTTATATTTCTCCCTTCATGGTTGATGACGTCAAACTAGTAGAACGATTTGGCAAAGTTCTCGCCAAAAAAGCGCAAACTGGTAATTTCTGTATTCTGTCGTAACTGTACTCTCTTGTACGAGACTTCAGTGTAGTATATTTACAAATTAGTTACTTTTTTCGCGAGGCAAGTTTTTAGTGTGTGAGATAGTTCTTAATTAAGGATTACGAACCAATTCACTAAACATAGTTTAAATGCCTTTTTCAAAACATGATTCAGAATCGTTGTTCAGTAATTATTTCTTCACACACACAACATATTACCTAATTTTTTTTAACAAATAAATGTATTATTTTAAAGTAAAAATCACAAACGATGTTACGTCTTTAAGAGTTTGGATTTGAATTGACTGTGAAAATGGAATAATTAGATTTTTAATCTATTCTAAGCAATTTTTAAAAAAAAAAAAAAATCGCCTGTTTTTGCTTTTTTTAAAAATGATATTAAAGCAAGGATATTTTGAAAAAAAGAAATTATTAATTCAATTCGTTTTAACAATTGGCACTAATATTTTGAGTACAATTAAGCATACGATTATGACATTGTTAATACATTTCCCATATAATATTTTACATGGAGAAAAAAACACCTTTTCTTTTACATCATTGTAAATACAAATGATATACTCAATAAAAATATCCTCAAAAATTGCTCACAAATGTAGTTAATATTTTCCAATTTTATTAATGCTGAAAAATTTTATGAAAATTTACTTTTTAAACGGATATAACAGATATATATTTAAGGTTTATCTTAGTTAATTACTAAAAATAAGATCATATTTTCTTTTTTAATATTTATATCAGATAGTAAAATTTGTACTAAACAGAGAAAATATTTCTGTTGAAATTTGTAACATCAGAAACAAAAATAATAATTATGCCGAAACTGAAAACTAATCGATTTTTTGTAATTTGGTAACGTAAAATCTTTCGGTACCCTACGTTGTTATTTCAAGGAGATGTTAATTACATTACAACTTCCCGTCTAATTTGAAGTGTTTTCTTGTAAATAGTTTCTAATTTGTGGGAGGGGAGTCAGGAGAAAAGCCCTGGTTGTGTATACCCCGAAGGATTTAATTTTTTTCTCCTCTCACAGCATCCTGTTTGAAAATAATTGGGAGAACAAACAGTACGACCCCTCATTTCCTTTCAGCCACTGAAACTTACAGTAAATGATATTTTCTTTCTAGTTTATCTTACCATTATTTTTGTTGACTTCTCATGCTAAAGGTTTCCAAAAAAAGTTCGTTTTTTAGCTTAAGATTTGAGAAAACGTTTGTTTCTTCTTAACCTTGCACCTCAGGAGTCGGAATTGAAGGACTGTATATATAATCCTACTAGACCAGGGGTGGCCATCCTGCGAGATTCATTACAACTTTACAAAATGCGCTTATTTTGTGCAATATTTTTGTTTTTAGTGTGTATTTTGTAAAAAATAAATCCCATAATTGTTTCTATTTCATCACATTGCTTCTGTTTTTATTCATACTTACAAGTAGGGGCAGTATTGTATTGCAGCATTTCAAAAAAAAATTTTCCAATTTGAACGATAGGCACAATGGTAGTGACCGCTTTTAAATCAACTTACGCCTGCGATTTTTTTTTCTTTTCCGAAAATGAAATTTATCAAACATAAATCATTCTCAGAGTTAATGGACGAAAACCTGCAACATCTAATACGATGTGCAAAGCATTGAGAACGACTTGCAAAAACTAAGTGATAGAGTTAAGAAACAAATATCTTACTAATTAAAAATTATTTGATCATATTATTATTATTATTATATTAGCTATGTTTGTATACTGAAAAATAATGAAAACAAATATAATAATTAATTTTTTTTAAAAATTTTCACTCTAATATATATTTGTCATAGGTCCAAATCTGATATAAAGGTATTTTTTTTATAAGTAGCCCGCGGGATTATAATGTTTTTCCGAAGAGACTCGCAAGATCATTTGGGTTGGACACCCCTATACTAGACTATAGCAGATGCATTAAGAAAGATGGCCAAGAGTAAGATTTCACTTGATTAAAAAGGAAACAGGAAATCAACTGGTGAAATATATGAGGTTCTGGAGTGTATTATATTTTCAAATGATGTGCTAAATTATTAAATATCTTTTTAAAAAGTTTTTAACAATGCCAGCAGCTCAAATATGCATTAAGAATATTCTAGAATTTGTTGTTACTTTTGGAAGATAAACTCTTTTTGTAAAATATTAAATTAATCACACATTTAATACAAATATTGCATTCATTAAAATTTTTTTTTTCGTCCTGTGATTTGAATGGTATGTTGGTGAGATTGAGTTATGTTAGAGAACTTTTAGCGTTTTTCTGTAAGCCAAAAGGATTGGTTTTTAGCCCGTGATTTCAAGGTCATCCTTGTCAGCAAATTTCTATTAAAATTATCAGCTAAGTTAAGAAATACAATGAATTTTCTTTTTTTGCGAAATTTACCACCTCTCACGAGCATATTTAAAAAGGAATCTAAGTGATATGCAATTGATTTTATATAGGAATATATAGGAAATATATATAGGAAACATATAGGAATTTAAATGATATCTTAAGATAAATTGTGGAAAATGAGGCTAATATAAAACAAAAACATTGGATAAGTTTTATATTGTAAAAAGAGTGCATTTAAAATTTCAGTTCAAACAATTTTCATTCCTTTAGAAGAGCATTAATTTACACTTACTATTTCCATGTAGTAAGCAGAAATATGAAAAACGAATTCTTTTAATGAAATGTTAATATCTCTGTTATATGAACAAATGTTTTAAGTTTATTTACTGAATATTCATTTACTAGGAAAGGAATTAGCATTTTCTATTTGCGTAAGTTTTTATGTTTTCTATATTTGTGCTAAATTTCAAGATCGATTTAAAAATGCTACTACAATTAACTCTTAAAAATTTGTTTTTATTTATTAAAAAATGTACGTGTGTATTAATACTCTAGAATATATTTTCTCTAATTTTTCAATAAGAAAGAAAAAAATGTTTCTTCGTTTACTTTTATGATATTTTATTTAGTTTTCCCTTGTAAAAATCAACTTTTAACTTTTGAATATTTCTCCTCTAAGTTAGAGAAATTTGGGAATTCACAATTCCATTGCAGTGCATTTATATGTGAAATTTTGAAACGAGATTTGGCATAATTCATTATATTGCACAACATAGTTTTAAAAAAATCAATTTTAATACTTCAGTGTTTTCTAAGTATGCTGCTCTGTAGTTATAATTGATTAATTACTAAGAAAAACACAACGGCTTGGAAAACAATTTGGATATCTTATATTTATACTCTGCATAATAATATAGAAGTATCATAAAGTATCATGCACATACTCGTAAGTGAACAACATACATTTTTTCTATAAATAAAAAATATCTATTTAATTATAATTTTTCAATTAAAATATTTTAGGGTTATTACTAGATGTGTTGCAACAGTATATGCAGTTCTTAAATGAAAACATCCTTAAAAAATCAAGTAAATATCTACTTTGAGATAGCTGATTAATTGACTGTAACTGTAACTATAACTTTTCGTTTTTATTATTTCTTACGATCTTTGCATTTAAACAACAAATACTAGCAGGAATAAAGTCCCCACCCCCTTCTCTTAGATCAAGGCTATTGCTGTGTTTCAATTTAATATTTTTCTCTTTTTTTCTTAAAGAAAATCACACAAACCAAGTTTTTATTTTATTTCTAGCAAAATCTCATCTGAGATTGTGTTTATTCTCTGTACTTTGCTGTATATATATATAGATATATAAATTTAATCCTGCATTGAATTTAAATAAAAGCTTATGATAGTTATGAATTGAATTTCTAGCTTCTTTCGCACTGCTTCTTTTAGGATTTTTTTTTTTAAAAAAAAATATTTCACATGAAATAAAGTTATGTTTATTTTGACTTTGATATTAGCTTTGTGTATGATACTTATTTTCCATTTTGATATTCTTCTAAAGTTCAAATTGAACATAAACATTTGGAATGAAAATACGTTTTTGGAATAGAAGAAAAAATTCGATTTAAAAATCCATTAAAATTTTCAAAGAAAAAAATTAAAAAATAAAGGAAACAGTAAGGTGAAACAAGTGACAATGGCTTTTGTATTTTAGACTATACTTCTTTATTGTTTACCTGCTTTTGTATTTACTGGGAAGTAAATAAAAAATTTCTATTCTCATTTACTTCATTGTAGTGTTTATACATTTCTCATCGCAATTTTCTCAGCTATGTATTCTTATTTTAGAGCCCAGATTAAGGTAAACATTTGACTGGCTTATGTATACCCGTAAAAAAAGTTCGAATTATAGAATCTATTAGAACTTGGAATATTTTTTTCCGATTTAAATTCTGACGAAATTGTCGTAAATTGTAGAGTATGTAGTCATCTCCAGGTTGATTTACTAGACAGATGTTTTTTTTTTCTTTCTGCGAAAATTCATCATTCCTCGTGGTAAGTATGGGAAATGTAGCTGACCGCATGAAAATGACCTGTCTTGCAGTCTGGCAATTTGCAAATTGTTCCTTTCAGCCGGTCACGCCGAATGAAAAATATATACAAGAGGGGAAATTTTCTGAAAATTATGCATTTTTTCTTCTTTTTTTTCCTCACTAAATAAATTTGCAGTTTCGTTTTTGACCTCCACTTTTAAAATAAGTTACCTCATTTTTATTAAGTTTCTTTGGTGTCAATTATGGGAAGTTCTGGTTAAGGTCAATCATTAAGCAAAGGAATAACTTCACTCAGTGACTCAGTACTTGCTCTTTTACTAACCCATTACCATATTCAGTTAACTATTATGTGTAGTTTTCCTTCATTTACTAGTAATAAACTAAAGTGGAGAGCCGTATTCTATCGTCATTATTTTTGACAATTATTTATTTTAAAAAATTAGAATAATTTTGAAGATTTTTTTGCTTTTTTTCTTATTTAGTCAAAATTCACACATCGCTGTTGCTCTTTCCTTTTAATTAGTTAAAATTTTCGAATTTTAGAAAACAATTTTATGACCTTGTTAAAAAATCATCTTGCTTAGTTAAAATGATTTTTCTACCACTGTTGAATATTTTGGATAAGCTTTAGTTTGTAAAATAAAAAATCTCAAAAAAGAAGCAGTGTGAAACATAATTATCAGAATGAAAAATGTTATCAAAGATTTATACTTTTTCTGTTTTATGTGAGTAACTTAGTAACAACTGAATTAAAATGAAATGATTAACCAGTTAAAATAATGAATGAAGTATGCAGTGTAAAAAGAAGAAAAAAAAACATAATTATTTGCTTATAAATTGTAAAAAAAATAATAATTTTACTCTTAAAAGTAAATAAAATCGTAAATTTTTGGGTTATGCAGAAAAAAAAACGGCTTATTACATAGAATTTTTCAGTATCATACTATGCTAAGGAGATGAAATATTTCACTGGAGTGTTTTAAAGTTCAATATTTGCAACAATTTGTTCATTATTTCTCAACATAAACCTTGAATTTATTCATTTTTTACTGGAAAATTAGGATATTCACTTTTAGATTGAAAATCTCTACTTTTAATCAAGTTGTTTATAGTTTTCCATTTAATTATTTTCCTGTTTAGTTTCTTACTCTAGCTCATTTATTTAGAATAATGTACTCTGCTGTGTCTGGAATTTTAATTAAATGTTTTGTGCTTGTATCCTTAAGAATCCTCTTAATAGTATAGTCTATAGGTATTTAAAATTAAACTTTTAAAATTAAGTTACTAAAAGCCGCTATGAATAGAAACTCTTTCACTCTCTTTCATCTTTAGAACTTAAATTATTGTAGAATTTTTTTATTTATGAACATTTGAGCAACTATAAAAATGTTGGAAGATATTCTTTTCCCGTTCAATTCCACCCATCTTCCATTGATAGAATATTGGACTGTTCTTTTTTGTTACTTTATTTTCGTTTTCGTTGAATTGAAACTGTAACACATTTTCTTATTAAAATGTATGAGATGTATTGTCTTTATATTGTCACCTTGCTCCATGATGTAAAAACAAATCCTCTTAAAATTGATTCAGGTATAAAAATAGCAATTTCGACTCATTCCCTCTCGCAATGTTATTCATTTTTATTTTTAAAGTATCCGACTACTTCCGACAACTTTTTTTTTTTTTTTAAATGGAGATATGGGGATTTTTTTTTGTGTGGTTTTTAGATTTGTTTCGTACATTTTAAGAAAAATATACTAAAATTAAGAAGATAAAAAGAAATTATTATTACTCAAAATGAGAAAAAATTGGCAAAAATTTACAAAAAATAACATAAATCGGACCCATTTTTGTACCAAAGTTTTTGAGCAAATTTTCAATTCTGAGTTGTTGTTATGTTATTCATTTTTGAAATGACCTTCAGGATAAGAGATATTTTAATTTTTACAAAAACTAGAGCCCTTTATCTTAGTTATCATATGAGATTGCATAAAATAACAGTGATTATATTAACATAAGGGACTGTAAATTTTGTAATAAAATAGTGATTGATAAATCTGAAGGTTAAAAAACTTCTACTATTATACAGAATATACACAAAAATCTGAATTAATTATTTTCTAAACTTTTTAAACAGCAATCACTGTCCCCGTTTGAACATTTTCAAAAAAAAAACAAAAACATTTCGAGTAAAACGCGTTTTAAAGTATGACATCTTGCTTAATGTAATAGCATCTGCTTTTACTAAAACACTTGTAGTTTTTGTTCTAGTGAACGGAAAATAATTAACTTGGTATTTTTATAAAGCTAATAAGAGGGTCTATAAAATAAAATCGTAAAAAAAATTGTCAATTTTTGGCAAAATTCACAATTTTAGGGTAGTTGGATACCTTAATTCATAAAAAATTTTAAGTTGGTTATATCAAAAACGCGATGTTTTTTAACTTTTTACTAAGTCTCTTAGATTTTATTTGTTACAATGTTTTAAGAGTTGTTAAATGTAATTATTTTTCCTTGTATTCTTTCATTTTTATCTGTTGAACTGTTCTCGTAATTTAAAAATCGGCTTCAATAAAATCGAAGATATTTATAAGAAATAGAATTATTGTTATCCACTTAAATGGAATCTCTCATTTTCATTTGGGGCCGGGGTAGCCAAGAAGTCTTGGTCGCGAACTCGTGGCCGGTATTGTCGAGTCGTGGCACTGAAGTCCCGCTATACAGAGGAGCTCATGCGCGTTATGTGGAAGTTTGGATAATGAAGTGCAATCTCAAGTATCCTTGATCTTGCACGTGGTTTAAAATTGAAATATCTGTCGCCATGAGCTCTTGTGTAGTTTCAGATTTCAGCAGTCAATCAAAAAATTCTTTTCAAATTACCGTGGTGTTTATAGATTTATTTCCCAATAAGTGTAACGCATGAAACATATATAAAATTATATGATTAAGGACTAACTTTATTGGTTGCTTTTTACTTGAATGTTATCAATATAAGTTAAATATAATAAATGTCTTTCCATCAAAAGTGCTCAAACATAGTAACATCAAGTTCACATTCTTAAATTGTAAAGAAATAACATTTTTAAAGTGTTATTGTTTTGGAACTCCAAAAATGCTTGTTCTGTGTTTAAAAATTTATTCGTGGAATCCATCAAGAAATTCTTGCTGAAGGAATAGATTGTTACTTTTTAAAAATGAATTTCGAAGTTTCATATTTTTATTTGATTTTCTAGTTTCATGTATTTTCAACTGTTTATTTCTTATTTGTGTACTCATAGCTTTATTCTAAGCTTTAATTTTTGGTTTCGCCGCGTTACACAAAATCATTTTTGTCGAAACTGAAGGCAAGATTACGGATCGGATTTAATTGATTGAATTTTATTGCATTGGAATTATGTTCGAAACTTGTTTGATCAGAAAGGACCACACAATCTTATATTAAAATGTAAATAATGGAATTATAAGATGTCTATTGCGTTTGTGTTACAAAGGTGAGGGAAATTTTTTTCCAATAATGCTCCATAAATTATTATGTATTATTTTTTATCAATTATTTTATATTAGTGCGTTTATTTATTCAAATGTTATAATCTGTGTATCAACTTCTGTCGGCAAAAAGTAATTGATAACATTGTAAAGGAACCTAATCATGTACTCCGAAAAAAAAGATAGATTTTGAAGAAAGTTCACAAATTTATCTGGAATTTTCCAAATCAAATACAAATTCCATATATATATATATAAGCTTCTAATTTTAAAATTAATGCATCACACACACACACGCACACACATTTCTACTATTTTTATACGAAAAATAAAAGTCCCTCATATAAAAAGTTCTTATAATTACCATTCTATCAGACTCTTGAATGCTCCTCTGCACTCAGTATCCAAACAACCCATTTTTTACATTGCTCTTCACAGAAAGAACTTTATTATTTTTATTAAAAAAATGTTTAAATTATACGGGCCCATAACAATACCCCCTTAAAGGCCTGTGATTTTGATTTGTATTCATACCAATCCAACAAAACTGTTATAAAAGTGTGTAACCGTGTTTTTTAATTGTTTATGAATCGATTCAATGATTTCACATCGTGCTTGCGATTTTTTTTCCTTCAGTAAACAGTGTGGGCTGTTTTCTTTGATTTTCGAGAGAATAGAAAATGACTTTTTTGAGATTAAAACAAAATCCCGATTCGGAGAACGAGTATAAGGAATGAAATTTTATTTTGCCCAATCCTAAATTTAAACAACCGTTGGAATGCTATAAAGCTCTTTTGAGTTCTGTAGTGAAATTCTAAACTGTTACAGAAGAGTGGATATTGTTTTTAAAAACCAGTAGCCAAAAACCGAGCAGTATTTGTAATCCTTCTCTTGTTTTTCTAATAATGGTCATCTCGAACTGCTAGCTAGTGGTCAGATTTGTGAACCGCTCTTCGATGGGCGGGTTTTTCGGTAATTTGTATCACTAAGGATTCGGAAGACTAGGTAAAATTGATGGTTTTCTTTGAAAGCAGGGAATTAACTTAAGGTATTCGAGTTATCCCCGACATTTTAACTCATTCTTGGGTTAAAATTGACGATGAAGCTCTGTGAAATTGGTGGGCTTTCTAACCCTTATATTAGGGAAAATTTATTTTCCAGGAATTCTTTCTCAGTACTGCTTCTGCTTTTGTTATAAACGGAATAATGCTAGAAGGGAGCCGATTTTAGTTTGAGCTTAAACTCTGAAATCGGTTTCCTTCTCTAACAAAAACAGTAGTACAGTACTGTGGAAAATAAAATTAGTGATAAATATATTTTCTTGCCTTAAGTTGAGCATGGTAATAAAGAGAAGAATTTATTCTGTTTTTTTTTTTTAATTCTAGGAAGCTTGCGTTAAGATTTATGCAGTCTTTTTTCAGGCTGATAACGTAGATTCTATTGCATTGCTATATAAAAGATGCCGTTATCAATACAAGTAAATCTTTACTTATATTGCTTGATTTACTATATTTTTTGGGGCATAGTTAGTTTAAATGTTTACACATTAAATCAGGTTGATTAAAATCGAGAATTTGAGAGTAATAACATGTGCGATATTCATTTTAAGCATGATCTGTTCAAATAATGCTAAAAACATGCCAAATATACAAATAATTAAAATAATAGATTTTTAATTTTTTAACGAAATTTGCATTTTAAATTTCATATTTCTTATTTAAAATGCAACCAGTTACTTTCGGTTTTTTTTAATGGATGACCGTGAAAGCCGAGTGACCATGGTCTTTAGTTCGTGACCGGTGTTGTCGAGTTGTGGATCATTCGCAAGTTTCCCTTTTGCAGCTTCGGAATATAACGTTAATCAACCAGCAAGTTTTGTTATTCGTTCTTTCCTCTACACCAGATGTTATATTTCATATAACTGTACGATAATATATTTGGTGCTCCGGTAGCCGAGTGGCCATGGTCACGAACTCGTGGTCGGCGTTATTGAGTTGTGAGTTAGAGTCCTAGTTCCAATGAAAACCCACCATGTAGAGGGGATAATGCACGCAAAGAATGTCGAGGCTCAAAGTCCTCCAAATTGCGTGGTGTTGAAGTTTGAGGGAGGGAAATGCCACCTCTGGTGTTGTCCTTGGTACTTGACCACTATTCGAAATTTCGAGATCTGTCACCAATAGTTTTGGTTGTTTCAGAGAGCAACATAAATTAAAATTAAATCAAATCAAATTATTTCTCATGGTATTACTTAAAATTTTTATGATTTTTATCGAAATATTTAAATTTAACTTAACTTTCTGTGTAACAGGTTTCATGAAAAAAATATAACAAAAATTTTCAAGAAAAGTCTCTCTGTCTAAATTCAAAGAATGAACCTGAAAAGTCAAAAATTTAAATATCAGTATGCTTAAAATTTAGAGATTATTTATGTTTTGAATGGTATAAAGACTTGTCTCCTTTTACTTTACCAATAAAAAAACATAATAAAGTCTGGAAGTCGTTGTTAAAATTATGACTGTTTTCTCTTAACTTTTAGAATAACAATTCAAATAATAAAGTTGTCAAAATCTCCATTATGGAAAGTACCGAACATGTAAAAGGTCTGAGAACAGCTGATAAGCAAATTAAATAAAAGCCATATTACTAAATCTGGTTGATATTTGAGTCAGTTTTAACCCTTTTTTCCTTTTATAGCTATCATTTTCGGAAACAGAAATTGGTCTTCAGTGAAAAATCCACAGTATTATGTACTTGTAACTCAGTAGGTCATCATGTTATTCTAATGGACATAACTATCTCTAAATACAAATATTGCTGCAAATATTGTTTTCATTATAGCTCTTAATGTGAAATAAAAACATGTTATCAGTATGTTTTTCAATTTATAGAATTTTGTTTTCTTAGCGTGTAGACTTGAAATGAAAAGTATACTTCAAAATATGTGCTTGATTGCTAAATCTTACAAGTGCCCTTCGAATCTGTAGCGTTCTCCAATTTTTGGATTATTCCTTTCGAATCAATTTAAAGATTCCAAGTTTTTTATCCTAAACCGTATGTGTAGTACATGCAATCATATATGCTTCTAATAAAGTAATATGCGACAATGAGAATAAATGCAAAAATTACTGTTACTGATTTATATTACAGTTACTGGTACATGCAATAATGTAAAAAAAATAAATTGCAGCTGCTTTTTCATATTGTTACATTGATCCTGAAATGAAACGTATATTCATCAAAATATTTTCGACTGGTAAATTCCCAGAAGTGTCCGTTGAATCTTCATCCCGTGCATGCAACTTATTGAATATTCATAAACCATTAAGTAACGTATGCATCATGTATGGCTCAGAGAAAGCGTGAACTTTCTCTTCATGCGGACGCCCACTAGATGAAATAAACCAATTTTTCCCCTTAATACAAGGCACGAAAATTTCTTTATCGCCAGCTGGAATCTGAAGATCCGTGAGTTACAACCCCCTCATCCCTCGCCATGCCCTTAATAACGTTGTTAGTGCCGTGTGGGTGGTTAGACGTTTACTTCCAGGTTGTAGGTAATAGTGAAATTATTTTGGGATGGGCTATTTTTTGTTGTTATTAAAATAGAAGTTTGTGTTAAACTTGTTCTTTTTTACGGTTGGTAGGGTTTGAGGCTTCGCATGATAGAGCTCTTTTCGTGCATGCTTTTGTTTTTTTTAATTTTGATGCTGAGATTTGGAAAGATGCTCTCTAGACACAACAAATTCACGACTTAAGAGTTTTAATTGCTGCCCAACACGACTTTACTCTCGCCTATGATAAGTTTCTGTCTTTCTGTAGTGGGGGCGTATTGTGTTGTTGAAATAAACAAAGGAGAGAGAACTTAAAGGTTTTTGATAGACCGTTTACAGGAACAAGAGGCAGGATTAACTTTTGTCTGTTTGTTAGCAAGTAAATCACCCGTTTTGGACTCGTTTAATCTCCTCAAATCACTAAGTTTTGGAAGTTAACTTTCAAGTTCAAAAGAAAATAGCTGCAGATTGCTAACGGTTGAAATTAGAAAGAAAGTGAGAGAAACTAGTAGATATGAGGAGAGATGTCCAATTTTTTTCCGGAAACATATTTTTAAAGATTTTTCCGCTTTCCTAAAATTTGTCTTTTGCTAGTGAAATGTGTGGAAAACTGGTGCACACACAAGGGGGAGGGTCCCCGGGTTCAGACCCCCATAGCCCTTGATTTTTTTTCGATTGATTACAATCCTATGTATATAATACGTAAAATTTAATTAAGTAATTGTTATAAATAATTTATTTTATTAATTAATGCTAATTATTTATTCAATAATTTGTTCTTTACTGTTTTTTGTTCCCGACAGTCGACAAGATCCAAGGAATATGTTTGGCGGTGTATTGGGGTATAATACGAGAATGGGGGAATTTTTCTAGGGGAGAATCCCCTCTCCCCTTGAAAAATTTCTGTGTGCGCCACTGATGGAGAACAAACCACTTATAAGCCAAGGATGTTTATTGTGTGTCTTTTTAAATGTTAAAAGTTTTTTTTGTTATTTTGTTTCTAAGTTATTTTTTTATATATATAATCATTTAATGCTGTGAAGATTGGGTAAAATGGCTTTTGCTTGCATTTAAATGGTTTTAAATGTTCATATCACACACACCCCTTTTTTTTTTTAGAAAGTGGAAAAACTTGTGTGTGTGTGACTTTGATTTTTTCTCTCTCTCTCGTAAAATAATAAAAATCGTGAGAGAGAAAATTTAAACTGAAAAGAGTGGATAACTCTGTTATATTTTTTGGATATCAATAAAGGAAACACAGAGAGATATCTGAATCCGTTTTTCAGTCAGAAAATATTGCGCATCCAGAATAGTTTCTTTGAAAAGGAGACTTTGTGCCAAACTGACTTAAAGAGAATAATATTTTTCTTGGAGATCTTTGCATGGTCGAGTTTTAGGATAGATATTATGAAGATAAAATAAATAAATTTTATATTGTTCCTGACATCTGGATTATAAACAATTAATACTGGTTTGTTGGAAATACAAAAAGTTTTTCTTATAGTTGTTTCTATTATGAAAATTCAAAAGCTCCATCTCTCTATATGATTTCTATTTTTATTTTAATAATTTTTTTAGTTTGCAAATAATAATTCTTTGGTTCTGGTATACAAAACATTGCACATTCAGTATATTTTTCGCAATTTTTATTTGATAATAACTAAAAAATATACAGCTTTAGTTATTAAAATAAAATCTCTTACTCAAAATCAGACACTAACTAGGCAATATTTTCGTAAAAACATGCATTGAATTTCATTAGTTAATAAATATCGATGCTACTTTGGATTTCGAATTTCAAACAATGCTATTACTCATAATTAAAAGCGTTTTATGCATTACAAGTTCTGGACTTAATATCCCACTCAAAACGTGGGTACTTAATTCCGCGGAAACGCCCATTCTTTTATTAGTGATGGAATCATATTTTAAAATAAACAAGCAAAACAATAGCAAATCCCTAGTAAACAATTTTGTTCCATAACTGAAATTTGTTACTGGATTATTCCAAACGAAATTCATAAAAATTTGAAATCAGGAGGATGCTCGAAAACCTGGCATCACATGAATAGAAAGTCTTAAAGGATGTTTTTAGAAACTAGTCTTAGCGGTCAGTTTGTAGGTCAAGAGACAGGGCGTTAATCGAATCTCGGGTCAAAGACAAGTTCTGACCCACATTCGCCTACACTTCTATTTAAATCATAATATAACGGTTGATTAATGTGAATCAAATGACAGCTTCAAAGAAAACGATTTTTGGAGCCATTAAGACTAAACACTTAAGTGCACCCTCCCCGCTGAAGGTTGGCGACTATTCGTGTCGTCGATAATTGTTAAATTGGTTCAATCTGCGGCTTTGTTTCTTCCCATCGTAAAATTACTCCGTGGAAGTGATCATTGTAGGATAAACAGAGGGGAATATTGACTCGTTGGTGGCAAAGATCACAGCTAGGACTTGAGGTATTTGAACACGTACGAAACTATTAATTTTTTCGTTGTTGGATAATGTATTCTTACAGGTTTGCGTGATTATGATTTTGCATGCTGTTATTATTCTTGTTCCCTCCTTCTTTGACTTTTCTTTTTTTAAGACTAGAAATATGTAGCTAAGCGATTGAAATTGTAATGTCTTGCTCGGAAAAAAAAAAGCGGTTTGAAACATTTTCACGAAAATGAGTTCGGGCTTTCTATTTATCCTTGCGGTCTTTTTATACGTTCGTTTAGTGTATTTTTTACCGAATAAAAAGTGATAATACGTGTCTCGATTTAAGAAAATAATTCCATTGAAAAAAGTAGATTATCAACTAAAAAAAATCACGAATAATAAAGGAATAAGAGAATAGAATGTTGAAATTTAAAATATAACTGAATGTGGTATAGTGATTTTTCTTTATGTTTTGTAACGTGGAATATCTCATTTTGTCCTAAAGCTTTTGTGGGAAGCTGCGAAATTATTTCAAGTATCTCATTAATTCATTTCATATAAGATAATTCGCCACCTTATCGGTATATGGGGTCAGTGGCGTTGAGTGCTGTGCCAAGGAATGGATGTACTTGAGAGGAAATAGGTGCACTTTAAAATAGTTGTTGAGCTGCAAGTTCTTTCGAAGGGTTGGCGGGAGGTCCCTGACCACCCCAGGATGTTCTCCCTCAAAATTGGGGTTGAATGGTAACACTCAAAGCTGCGGCTAACTACAGACGTAAACTGGCCCTTTACCCCGATGAATTTCATGGACCTCGATCTGACATCGTCTATCGGGTGACATTAGAAGCAAAAAGTATATATTTTTCACGCAGTCGATTTTCTAAATTGAGTAACTTTCCTTGGGCAGAGTACTCAAGGAATGTTTCGAGAAGATATTTATTTTTTCTTTTCTTTGTAGGTACTCAAGCATATTATATAAGCTGGAATAAGTAATGTATGCAATTATTAATATAATTGCGAATATAGTATAAATTAATCATTTAAATCTTAAATCTCAAAGGTAGAATTTGTTTATTATAAAAGATTTTTTTGAAAAACTTAAAACTACTTAACCCTTTCTAATTAACTTCGAAATTTATTTTGAAAAGAACTTAAGACAGCTTATTTTAGTTTAAATAAAGACATCTAAATTTACACGATTGTTACGCAATGAGCGTGCAAGATCGTCTATTAATTATGATTGCGAAGTCTGTGAATTACATAAATAATTCCCACGATTTTTTCTGTAAGTGTATTATTTTCATTCTGTCATGACTCTAAATTTTCTTGCCGCATTCCATCTCCCCTCCCATTAAAAAAAATTATTCTTCCAAGAAAACACTTTTAATCATTCCGATCAAAACGTCTACAGACTACAAACCTATCCTGCTAGGTTAGGAAAGCACAGAGAGAATGGTTAAATATTTGGAAGGGGGAAAAAGTCACTGCGATAATAACATCGCACAGACATTTAAAATATTCAAGAAGAAAAGCATCAAGAAGGATCCAAATCAAAAGTGCAATTCCCATTTCTTATTCGTATTCCGATAATCATTCCAACTATCATCTATATGGCCTTCTGACAAACTATCGAGCGTATAGCAAAACTGTGTTAACTTCAAAGAAGAATAATTATGTAAAAAGAAAATACGTTTTTGCCTTTCCATATGAGCTCTGGTTTAATACTAATCGCTGATGCAATATTAAGTGGAGACATGAACTACGTGATACACATTCCTGTATACATCTAATACAAGGAACTATTTGCCACCCCCTGTATCTACTGGGCTCTTCTCTGGGTAGATGGTGGTTTCGTAGTGGGTGCGGCCTCTCTTACGTATCCGGCCTCTTCACTTCTCATTTTCTTCCCGTGTCTTTTCACCTCCCCGCCCCTTTTCTACCTGTGCCGCATGTCTTTTTTTATTTAGTTACTTTTCTGAATATAATCTGTAGATCGCGATCTCGTATTGCTGGTTGGGGGATTTTCGCCTCCAAGGCTCGATCTCTCTCTTTCTGGATGGGACGTTGTTCACCGACACAAATCTTGTCAGAATTCACAATTATATCGTTGACGAAAAGATATTTTGTTTTGCAATTGGTAAAACTTCTCAGATCAACTTCTTCTGCTTTTGGGTTGCATCAACCAGCATGTATTCTAGAATAAATTAAATGGCTGTAATAACGCTACAAAAAGAATGAAGTTGTTACTGTTGCATTACAACAATGGTTGGAATGTAATGTAACAAGGGTTTATGTATCTGAGAAAGCATGATTTTTACTCTGCGCATGAACATAGTAATGCTTCTGGTACTACATTGACGCCATCCAGAACAATGTATATTGAATCTCTCTTAGAAGAAAAACTATTAAATTCTTCTTAATTTCTAAAAAGCGAGCAGCAGAAAAAATAACCGTTGCTTCTAGTTGAAGAAAGACGTTGGCAGCTGTAGAAGTTATGGAAGGGATATTATAAAAAATATAAAGGGTCAACTTTTATTTTTTAAATCATAAGTTTGTACTTAGTGAACTCTGAAAAAATTCATGAGCTCGTTATGTTACAATTCAGAAATGCAATGCTGAAATAAATAAAAAAAATAATAAAGATAAGTCGTAGATTTTACTAGTGATGAACTATAAAAGTGTTTAGCAAACAATAGATGTTAGCATCTAGAATCTAACAACAATAATCTATAGAACAAAATGGTCATGACAGGTTTTTTGTAGCGTGCCGATGTTCAATGACACATCCGACGAACTTAAGCTGTCTGAACTACCCTCTTCACGAGTGAGTAATTATGCAGATTTTGTTGGGTGTAAAGGCGATTGTAAGTGAATCGAATTTAAATTAACCGACTTTGTTAAAATGGATGTGTACAATTCTGTTAAAAAAATACTTGGAAGATAACGGGCATAGGCACTTCATTGCTTATCCATAAAATAACAAAATTCCATTCTGTAAAATTACCAAAAAAAAAAAAAGTTGTATATTTTTTAAAAAGGTATACGCGTGGGTATATTCTAATCATTTGCATGGATTTATTCTCTTTAAAATTGTCGAGGAGATATGTCTCCCGATGTCTTCTAAAAGCACCATCCAACTTCTTGTAGCAAAAGAATTTGTGCCAAGTTTGATTTTTAAGTAAATCATGTTAATTATCTTTGCAGAACTTTACCGAAATCACTAAAGCCGCGAATTATTGTAATTTAAAATACTTTGAATAAAAAATGTAATAAATAAAACATGCGAATTTTAGCTTTTGATCTAAAACGACGAATAAACATGTTTTTTTAAACAGAACTTTTTGTCCCATACACTAGAATACATCTTAGAAACTCGTAACGAAATGAACTTTCTCTCTCTTTTCTTTTTTCATTACTTAAAAAAATCGTGCTTAGTTATAATCATCCGAGAAGGTCACGGTACTCTCATTTCATTTCACTTCTCAATTGTTTACATTTACCCGTTTCATTTCTACCGATTCCATGACTGGACTTCGAGAAAAGTGATTTCAAACGATTAAACGCTTCCCAAATGATTATTGTTGATTGAAGCTTGGTAAGAAACGTAAACGGAAGTGGTATCTAGCACAATCAACATAATAGAAAATTGCTTCTGTAATGACACGAAAACCATCACAGATTTCGTATTAGTTCGGCATTATATTTTTTTTATTGTTCTTATCAGAATAGCATTTGAAATTTATGCCTTGTAAATGCTGCGTTTCTCTCACGACTGACTCTGTATACGTTTAAAATAGTATCAAATTTATGATATTCTGCGTTCAATATTTTAATGCTCTTTCATTTACAACTAAGTGAATGGCTCATCTATTTAATAGTTTTTGAATGACCCAGTTCGTTTTTATGTCTTTGATGGTCGTATTTTTTAAAATCCTTTATTACAGATTATGAGCAATAATTTGTCAAATTGTTCTGAAAGTTTAAAATGTTTCTGCATAAATGTTATAAACCCTAGTTAATTTTTCATATGTACACCGTGAAAAATATTTTTATCTCTTTCGTCCTATAATCTCTCTCTCTCTATATATATATGTATATATATAGTTTATTTAACAAGCTATAGTTTTGCTGTAACGTATGTTGTCCTACTAATGGAATCATTTCTTTTTTAACTTTTCATTATAACCATTTCTAAGACCCCGTAGTATAAGCTTACTTATTACCAGTTTATCAATTTTTGAAATGTCCATGTTAGTTAATTTACCACTTTTCATTTATGCCGCCACATATTAATAACTTCAGAAAATCAAAAAATAATCATTATAAACCCCTTGACCGCTTAATGAGGCTTTAAACTTGGATTAAGAAGAAAGGTCAATATCTGGAGGCTGTTTTTTCCAGCGCATGGACCTTCATTCATTTATTTCATTTTCATGTTGCATTACTTATATTTGCGGCTATATAAATTTCAGAATTTGTAAACACTGTGATTTATAAAAACACGAAATTTTTCAATATGCTACTATTATTAAAATCTTAAATTATATTTTACAGCTTTTAGTATTTCTCTGAATTCTTGAAATATTTTCACAGTTTTTAGTGTTTCATTTACGCTGCAAGTCTCTTATTCGTGTAGTTCTTCAAACATTTTTTACTCCTACTGTGGAAATACTATACAGTGAAGGAAGCTATCGATTTATTTTTTGCCTTCCCAAGCTATTCTGAAGATCCAGAAAAAGATCCAGATGATAAAGCTGACAAAGAATTTTCAATCGAAAGTAGAAGTGTTCATTTATCTATCCACAACCTAGCGCTAGTAAAGGCCCAGGTATGAGCCAAAAAATTGCTCCAACGTCTAGGATTACTAGAGAATTAAAATGATTCTAAGGATATTAAAGAATATAGTGTAGTTGAGGAGATAGAGGAGGATTGATCTATTGATAGACGCGTTTTAATTCTCTTGATATTTGTATGGATATTGAAGGAATTTTGAATCCGAATCTAACACAAGCTTGTCGTTACTCAAAGCCACCCCTCAGACTACCATCTCCCCGTCTATCATTAATTATTTCTGGATGTGTAGGCGAACTTAAAGGATCAAAAGACATAATTGCAAATCACTATATTTATTGATTCTTATTAACACAGAAGGGTAGAAACACACAATTCAAATTTAAGAGAAACAAAATAAAGTGGAGTACGAAAAGGGAAATTACTACTAGCGGAAATAACAGAATCGCAACTGAATCTATGAAAGCTAAAACACGCACAATTACAGCTACGCCACGTACGAATATTCACAATATTTTAGATCACTGACTGTATCTTTTATCAGCAGCTGTTCCGTCGTGATGATATTTACCTTGTTGACTGGTTAGGAGAATGGTGAAGGATCCATGCTCTGTAACACGGATTTTTACAAGCTTCAATCTACTTCTCCTAGCATAGCTCCACACGTAACTGCTATCTACGAATGTCAACAACTGCGTGCTGACCTACCGATCTTCAATTCATTTAACTTCACTCTTCTATCTCTTCACTTTACTTAACTTTTTTAACTCGCGAAACCCGAACTTATATAATATATCTTATTTGCATAAATCACGCTTGGCTCCCGGTGGAGATTGGTTGAAATAAATAAATTATTTTCAAGAAAATAGAGAATGTTAGTGGAAGACCGTATAGATCCGTCACAAGCTAGAACTAATGACCTTTTTTTCAAATATTCAAAAGTTTTCTTTGGCGGTAGTAAGCATACTTATTATCAAAAAAAAGAAGGTGTAAAAATCTAATTAATTTTATCTAATAAGCTAAATGAAATTATTTTCTTTAATCAATCAATGCCCAAATTATACCATTACTTGAAATTAAAGTGCCCCGTTGAAGAGCTAAATTCCAGGATTTGTCTTTATAAGCAGTTAATGTATTTTTAAAACCAAAGCAGTGGCACACACAAGGGGGGTGTCCTAGGGGTCCAGACCCCCCCCAAACCCCTTGAGTTCTTTTTATTGATGATA
This sequence comes from Trichonephila clavata, assembly GCA_019973975.1. Taxonomy (NCBI): domain Eukaryota; kingdom Metazoa; phylum Arthropoda; class Arachnida; order Araneae; family Nephilidae; genus Trichonephila; species Trichonephila clavata. The sequence continues at coordinate 181,272 of BMAO01016864.1, read as the reverse complement.
ATACTATATATATATATATATATATATATATATATATATATATATATAACGTAAAATTTAATTAAATACTTGTGATTAACAATTTATTTTATTAATTAATGCTAATTATTGATTAAATAATTTATTTTTACTCTTTTTTTTGTTAACAAAATCAGAAGAATCAGTTGGTTTTGTCTTGAGGTATGATATGAGTTGGGGGACTTTTGACCATGGACTCCCTCCCTCCTTGAATATTTTTTGTGTGCGCTACTGAACCGAAGCATATATATAGAAAGAGAAGGAAAAGGAAGTATATGAGTGGTGAAACTATCGTTTTTTTATTATAAATGGTGGTGTATAGAGGTACCTCTGATTGATTATTATGCTCTGTAGGTAACTGATTTCTACTTTGCGCAACAATTGCTTGAAAAATGATGGAATAAAAATGTTTCGAAACTCGTTGCCTGTTTAAAAAGAACAATTGAGCATGTTCTGATTTTCAAGTTTGTGCGGCAAGCCGGTTGACGTGAGATGATCCACGTGGTATTTCATTCTCTCATTGTTTCAGATTTCCTTTTCAGCGCTTCAGGTAAAAAGCCCACCAATCGCGATTTAATAGATTTTCTTCGGATCCCGTCTTCTTCAGCCACGAGCAATGTACACGAAATCAACCTGTTGGCCGATATTGAGTCTGAATAATTACAAATAAAATGTGGCATTCTTTTGAAGTTTATTATGCACCCTTGTCAACATTAAAAAGACTTGAGAAAAATGGTGCCTAATTACACTTAATGCTTATACTCAGAGAGGGAGAGAAAAAACCACAGTGGGGTGCAATTTTCTGCTTCAATGATTTTTTTAATGTCCTGGTTTTATTTCCGAGTCACTGATGGGTCTTTCCTGATTTTTATGCTGGTTTACTGATACATGTGTATGAGGAATCATTAAGGACTAATTCCGGTATATTTGCCATCGTCATTTATGGGAAAGTCAAGACTTTTTGAGTGATCTTTTTGAATCATTGTTGCTAATGTGATGGTGATTGTTTCTCTGCCGACTGTTTGCTACATCATATATACTTATTTTATACAAGACGATCAAGTTAATTGGGAACACCTGCAACATTACTTCTCTCTTCATTTTCGAAATCTGGGAACAATTTTGATATAAATCTTAAGTGTTTTCATTGTTTAACGTGATTCTTATAACCATCAGGAACTTTTTATTTACCAATGGTTTTGAAAGAAGAATCAATTAATGGCGTGATTATTTGAAAATGGGAATTACTTTGAGGTGAACTAAAAAAAACACCGCAAGTAAATTCCATTTAAAATTGAATTTATTTAGCTTTTGTCATTAATATTTTACTTTTTTGCTCAATTTATACGATATTTCTATTCCTTGTATTTAGGTAAAATTTTTATTTCAATGTCTTAATTTTACTACTGAAATATTCTTAAAATTGACAAGAATGTTCTTTTATTATTAGCTTCATAAAAGTATGTATTTTAGATTTAGTTGAGTGAAAAAATGATGTTATATAAATGCTTTGTGGTAAATTTCAGCAATGAATATTTTATCCTTGACTTGTATGTTTGTTTTTTGCTCATAAAAGTCATAATATAAAATTGTTTAAAAATAGTTTTAGTACTACGCTTTGTCACTGTATGACTGATAAACAGCATCAGTAATAGTAATAGTAATTGTAAAGAGTAATTAATGAAAGTCAGTAGCGCACACAAAAATTTTTCAAGAGGGAAGACCATGGTCGAAAGTTCCCCAACTCGTATCATACCTCAAGACAGCACCTATTGATTCGTCTGATTTTGTCGATTTTGTTAACAAAAAACAGTAAAAAAATAAATTATTTAATTAATAATTATCATTAATTAATAAAATAAATTGTTAATTACAAGTACTTAATTAAATTTTACGTTATATATATAGGATTATCATCAATCGAAAAAAACTCAAGGGCTTTGGGGTGTATCCGGACCCCCAGGACCCCCCCCCCTTGTGTGCGTCACTAATGAGAGTATTTTACTTCGTTTTTCTACGAGTATTTCCTTTTTATGTCAGGAGAGAAAATATATTTAAAAATTAGTTGGGATGACGGAATATTTGAAATATTAATTAATAACCCTATTTCAGAGCAAATATTTATTGCTTTGTATTTATAATCTGGTATTACGGGCATGATGAACATTGTCGACATGTGATCATTATGGTTCTGCATTAATAAATGCCTTGTGTATCATCTTGGAAATTAATTTTAATATTTATTTGTTGGTTTTATTAGTATTAGTTATAATGCTAAAAATTCGTTTTTTCATTGCTATCAATCACTATGACATCACTAAGACTGGATCACATTAGTCCTAATGATGTCATTATAGATGATGTCATCTCCATATGAAGATCTTTCTTTTTTGAAACCTTACATTATATATAGTGCAGTTTTGTTCTTGTGTAATTCATAAATCTTATTAATTATATCATTGATGGTAATAATAATAATTGACACAAATTCGATTTACATGTTATAAAAAGGGTTTGAAAATAATCATAATTCTAATTAGGATTAAACGTTCTGACGTTCAATAAATTTAATCAATAAAAAGGTAGCTGAATTCGATTTTTATTTAATTAAATTTAAGACAGTGTCAACATGTGGAATTCGAGCTTTCAATAATATCTTTACCCCCCCCCCCTCCTTCCTTTATCAGCTATTTTGAATTCCTTAACGTAATGTTCACATTCTATAGAATTTTTACTTTTCTCTCTCAAACCCCTACACTATTGCATTTACTTAAAATCAATAAAATCGAACACAAAAAAAAGGGACAAAAAGTTTATGAAAGTTTCTGTAGAATTGCAGTTTGCCTCTGATTTTTGAAATATATTCTATGTCTTCTTTAATACTAGATTGCCCAAAGAAGGCATTTGGGCTGCTTTTTAATTTCAATTAGAAAAACAATTACGTATATAATGACACCATTTCTTAGGTGTTTTTAGAATATATTTTTTCTCTAAGTGAAGTAAATTTTTTTATTGTTAATATTTACTAATAACTGTAAAATGACTGTAAACAATATAAAAAAATATTAAAAATAATTTTAAACAAATTTTCTTACGCATTAATGTTTTTACACATTAGCTGCCGTTTTGACAGCTTTTGGGCAATATCGGTATATACTAAATTTCAGTCTTTCTAGTGTTAATGAATTTTTTTTAGACCTTTAAAAATATTTTCAAAAATCGGTAGAAAAACCTAATTTTATAGGAGCTTTTTCATTATTTTTTGTTTACAATTCTATACAAATTAATGTAGTATTATATAAGTTAGAAAAAAAGTATAAAAATATTGTAGGAATTGTATTACATTCAGGAATTCAAAATGGTCAGTTGATGGAAATTTCGAATTCTAGACAGAAAGATTTTTTGGGCGTTTTACTTTGAAGTGTTTAGAAGAAAGTAGGAGAGAAAAATGTTTAAAAAGGACTCGAATAAGCCGAACGTGTCTAGATTATTGTTTTCTTAATTTTTCTTTGAAAGTATAATTTAATATTTAATTATCTGCACACAAAAAAAAAATAGCTTGAGAGTTTGAAAAATTATTGGAACTTTTAATTGCATAGCTATTTCCTGTTTTAAAATATGAGTTTAATCCACTTTTTAACTAAACAAAATGCTGATATAGAATGGCATTTCAATTAAAAAATACAACGAATAATATCAAAGTGAATATTTTTCTTTTTTCTAATAAAGATTTCAAAATAATTCCAATTTCCAAAATGGATTCAGCATAGTTTTATTTAAGAATTTTATCTGAAATGGTTTTTTAAGTCACAAATACAACAACGAAAAAGGTATTAGTATATATTTCACTTAATATTTTTTTCGGTGTGAAAGTATTTTAAAATATTTTGTTTTGATGCATTGAAAACGATTTTCATCGCGAATATAAATAGTTTACATATAGTGCATTGAAAAAAAACGAGATTAAATTTTTAGAATTCTGTTTAAGTTAATGAAAAAAGGGTACTGAAAACCGCGAGATAGTGAGTTAGTTTATTTTGAAATAAACAAGAAATAGATTCTACACTGATGACAGAATCTAATTGAAAATGATTGGTATACTTTAACAGTTCTTAGTATTTCCGAGAATTTATGGAATTATACATGAGTGAAAAAATTGTTTTGTGATTTTTTTTTTAAATAAGCTCAAATTGTGAGATATAGTGACATTTAATGTTCGTTAAAGAACTTCATATTAACCCCTTGCCATTCCTCAAATTTTTCGTGTTGAAAATAAGAATCATAGCTTAATAATTTAACATTTCAGAACTAGTGATTTGGATATGGCACATTAAAAAGATCTCGAACTAAACTGAATTTGTCTTATCTGGTTGGTTTCAATATTATTATATTGCTATAGTGAGCATTTGGCCCACATTTCTTGGTCGTTACTCCTTGCAAGTCAATTTTCATTAAAATTTTCCCAATCGCGTTGCATATCAGGACCTCTTAATGTCTTAACATCAATCCATCTCTGTGTAATAATAAAAGGTTTCCTATTAAAAAAAGGATTTGCCATGGGATTTTATTTTTTTTAAAGAAAATTCTAAGTCTTGGGGGCAAAGTTTTGAGTGCTCGAATAGTGACGTCCGTTCTGCTTTCGATTTGACAGCTATGACTTAGCGGTTGAATTTGTTCCGTATTAAGCGACGGCCAGGTGCTTTTTATAAAAACCAGTTTCTTGTCTTATAATGAAGGTTTCTCTCTTGACCTCCAGAAAGCGATAGGATCGTCAGGTCGTACCCGAACCTCAGCTTCAAATGGATATCGTTCATGCCATGGTTAACTCGCTTGTGGATTCGTGTTGACAACTTTTCATTCCACTAGGCTAGGCACAAAAACACTAAATAACTAGGAAAAGTTTCATTTCGTGAGCAGTGATTTGATACTGCGAGCGAAAACTTAGGGCTCTGAAGGAAGTGAGAAGAGTGAGTCGTAGTTATGTATCTGTGTGCTATAATGATGATGAAATTCTGTGTCTGCTATCTTTTGCTTCAATGTCATGTGTGTTTTTTTCGATCAGCATTGTAATGAATTTTGGGTTACAGTACGTATGTTGGGTAAACAAAGAATAAAGCACTCACAACAAAGTCTTTTTTTTTCTTTAAAAAAAAAAAGAGAAATATGATTAGTGTTAGTTAACCTTTTAGAACTGTAATTTGACACAGTAGTTTAAAATTCAGGAATATGTAGAAAGATATAACTTTGCGGTGTAATTATATATTTATGTGATAATGACGATTTTCTCTTTAAAAAAATGTTTGTCATTTACTGTATTAGTTCTTAATTCCCAACTCAATGCATTTTCCTGAGGTGATTATGTTATTCAAATTGTAGAACGCTTCTATTTGTCAAATAAAAAGAAATAACATGTATCTGAAAAATTCTAGAACGCGGTGATGAAATAGTTCAATATGAGTACCTAAAAAGTATTAGGAGAGCTTAGAAAAGTTGTGTCTTATAGTATAAATCTACCATTTTATTCTCTTCTCTTTTTTTCAAAAAATTAAATACTTTTCTAATCGAATAAAATTGTCAAAGCGACTGTTTTAAGCTCATCCCCTTTTTCCCCCTGCAACCATGCCAAATAGAATTGATAAGAACTAATGCTTTTATACTCAAAAAAAGGGGGAGGGTCAGTTGTTTGTGAATTTAAATTAAAATAATTCATCATAGTAATCTAAAAGCGCTATTAGTCACAAAGGTATTACGTTATGTTGTTCATCTGTTTATGTGACTTGGATTGCATTGTTTTATCTTTTTCTGACTTGCGTTGAAATCCTTTAATGAATGTTACTTTGTTGTTGTTTTTAACATATTAAAGAATATTATGGCATTATTTAAAAATGTCCGCAATAAGTTTTATAATCAAATAAATCAAAATAAAATGAAAAAAACTGTGTATAGAGTTTATATCTAGTATATTAAAAGACCGTGTTACATAACTAATTAATTTTAATTTCTCTTAAAGTTCTCGTTTAAAGATAAATGAGTTGTTTTTATGTTTATACAAAATGTTTAATGTACATTTTGAAAAAATACTACTAAAATTATTTTATCACTTTCAGTACAGCATTAGTTTAATATAAATGTTCAGAGATATTTTTTTAATTCCCTTTCAGATAATTTATTTTCTAAACCATACTTTTTAAAAAAATCATATTTGATTATTTAAACCGTAATTAATAATAACTTTTTTCTAAGCAAAATAGCTTTTTTTATTTTCTTTCCATTGCAGCTTAACGTGTTTCCTTTCGATCTAATTCTTTTACGAGCTCCATCTGGCATTACGGTGATGATCTTTTTAACTAACCAGACTACTTCTCAAACGATTCGTATCTGATGTGTGTGTCACATAGAAACTGGAATTATCTTCTTTCTGGATGAAACGTGTGTTTCAAATTAATCTGCAACAAAAATAAATTAGACAAGCATCATTTATTAAGTGTTTGATACCTCTCTTATTTGCGTATATTTTTACTAGCATACTTTTCAATAACTCTCTTAATGTGACATTATTTAATCCATTAAAATAAATATTTGAATAAAAAGAGAACTTTTGTACAACAAGGACAAAGGAAGAACTTATCATCATCTTCAAAATAAAGTATTATTTCTGATCCGTCACGGATAGTATTTTGGTAGATTTCGTATGTATTTTAGATGTGCTTCTTTAAAAAAACCACTATGTTTCACGAAATTCTGAGAAAAATTACTTCTATTAAAATATCTTTGAAAAGAATTTTGAAGGAGTCTCTGTGGTAATTGATACCCTGGCTGTTTCAAAGAATGTGAAGCTTGACGTCCGGTGACTAACACTTGAAAATTGGACAAGTAACGCTATTTTTGTGAAATCTGAAAGTAGAAGCTTTGGTATAGTGTTTCGTCATAATGACAGTTACTGATGAGGCATCAGTAACCAGGGGATGTCACCCTATTATCAACCAGAAAATGCAAGATCGAATGATCTTGAAAAATATGCAAGACGAGACGAATTACGTGGACGCACTTTTAAGTCCTTCTTTGTCCAAGGAAGACTATTCTTTTTTTAAGAATTAATATGAATAGCAGTTGCTAAGAATTTTTTTAAAAATATGAATAGCAGTTGCTAAGAATTAATATGAATAGCAGTTGCTATAGACTAAACATTTTGCTTCTTGTTAAGTTTTTGAATAAGCTTTTGACTCTGATAAAATTAATGTAATGTATGAATAAAATTCGTATTAATGTTTATGTAAACAATTAAATACGTTTTATATTATTTTAAATGCACTGCAATATTGTTTCTAAGAGAGTATTGTAAAAAAAAATATCGTTTCGTTTTTATCGAATTAGAAGTCTCAAAATAAAAGGGGTGGGGAGAGAGAGAGGGGAAAAAAGAAAATATGTTCCTTCGTTTTAAAAAAAATATTTTTAGACTAATTTATATATATTTCTTTAGGACCATGTATTCGTTTCAGTGCATTTAATATTGATATGAAATCTGAATTTCATACGCGTTTTGAAAAATGATATACATTATGTGAATATCAAAAATATAAACTCATTGATTAAACTGACAGTTAAAGACAATTTAAGTTACGGGGTAGTTATTTTGTAATTTTCACTTAATGCCTCGTTTAAAAGTATTTTCAGAAATAATTTTGATTAAATCGCAACATACAAAAAAGTTTTAGACTAAAATTTTTTAGATTAAAAATTGCAATATGTATGCGCTCCATTCGTATTTACTGCTTCCAACTATATTTCCTCAAGGGTCGAGACACCTCAGGAGACTGTTTAACTTAAAAATAGAGAGGAGAATAGTAGACAGGGGTTTGAAGGAACTGGGTGGGGGAAATGTAAGGGGGGGGGGACGCATAGTTCGGGATCTTGAAAACGCGGGGCATGAGAGGAGGGGGTTTTCTTGCCCCCCTCCCCATCGTCTACTTATTATGGTGATGCGAGGTAGCGATTTTTTTTTTCTTTTCAAATTGTGACTGGTGACGCCTTGTATAAAATCCGAGGTATTGCTTTTGTACAAATCGAAATTATTTTTAATTTTCGTTGGGAAAATACCCGATTTTTAAAATGTAGCCTCGTTTAATTTTAAAACTATTAGATATATTAAATTTTTTTTTTTTAAAAAGGACTAATTAAATTTGGTTTTCATTTCTTTCTTCTATTTTCACTTGTCTGTTTTTACCAATTTAATACTAGTTGTAGTCTGCGTGATACAATTTCATTTGTTTTATGTTATATGGGGGATTATAAATGTCACATTTCTTTTGAACTCTTTTGGTCTGTAAGTTTATTTACAATTTAAGCAAATTGCATCTAAAATATAAATAAAGTTGTTATTGCACAAGACAAGAGTGCAATTCGAAATTTTTTTGATTTCTGTAAGAGTATTAGGATCGATCTATGTTAATAACAATTAATTTGGCAATTATGCAATTAACCTAGTTATTTTAAATTTGCTTTAATTTCATTTAATGGTTTAATTTAATATTTGTATCTCTGATGAGAGGATGAAATTCAACTGATTATTCATTGATCATATAATTATATTAGAATCTGTGGGGAAAAAAATATTTTATCAGTTATTTCTGAGTATTTATTTATATATATGTGTGTGTGTGTGTAGTAATTTTACTATAGTATTTCTGGCGAAGTATTTTGTAGTGTGGCCGGTGTTGGTTTTTTATATGTAGACTTGCCGAGGGATATTTATGTTGGTTGTTTCTTGATAGAAAACTTCTTCAGGGTTAGTTTCATTCTTTCATTTGTGGTCACAAGTATATGAAATGCAATATCATTTAGAATAATTAAGATACACGAACACACACAACGCAGAAGCAACACGTAGCAGCAACGAAGACAAGTTGTTGACAAGCAGACAAAGTACAAAGAGAGACAGTACCCAGCGCTCTAAGCTTTTACACTGGCGGTGAAGATCGTACGACTCTTTTCTAACAGGAGTCGTGATTGGTTGCAAATGCACGCGAGCAATTAGATAACGATTAAGATTATAGCAATCTCGTACCAAAGAATTAGAAAAATAATTTAAACGAATTAATTTAAAGAGGGCTAGAGGGAATGACATTACATATATTTATATATATAGTTAGACCTCTATTTAATAAAGTCGCTAAATCCCAAAAAAAGTTCATGATGTGGAAAATTCATAAAATAGAGAGATTCATCTTTCAATAAACCAATGCCAGGTAAAAGTTCGCAAAGTAGAGGTCTGATTACATGTGTATAATTTCGTTTTGATAAGTAAGAAGATTTTTTTCTCAAAAATATTTACAGGACTCTTTAGTGTATATTAACAAATGAGTCATTTGTCAAAAAATTCAAACCAACTTAAGATGTTTACAACTATATCTATTAATGTAATTATTAATTAATTTTATAAAAAATTGAATTTAATATTTAATATATTGATGGACATTTTTTCTTATTCTCTCTGGAAATGTGTTAAGCGAAATGTATAAAAATATTTTTTTCACTCCTCTTAAGTTTTTTGAAACTAAGTAAATGACTTATTAATCTAGTAATTACATGAATAATATAAATAGTAGTAATAAAAAGAAGCGTGAAGTAGTTTTTTCTTCTTGTTTTGTGGCTACGATGCAAATGAGTCGGGTAAAATAAATCCTTTTCGTTCATTATAAGAAAACGCCCTATAAATTAAAACCTGAAAGAGGCTGTCAATTTAACGAATAGGTTTTCTGTTTCTTAAATGGCATTTGAAAAACTGCTTTCAGTCTAGAAGCATGAATTAATTATAATTTTATCCAAAATAGAAAGGAGTGAAAGCAAAAAAAAAAAAAGGTAATCTTGAATTAGAGAAATTTTATTCACATATCTATAAACTGGGCTTTAAATTATCTGTTGTGATAAGAAAGTATCATTTGTCTGAGAAAAGTTTCAGTTTCTTTAATTATTTCAGCTTAAGATAATTTTCTTTCCTTTGGATTAAAGTTAACTTTTTAAATATATAAAAGAATTCATATATATATATTTTAAATTCTCAAAATGGGATGCGAATATTTATAATTATCAGTAAATCTTATTTTTTAATCTATTGATTTTTTTAAGTAAATTTTATATTATCAATAAAAATTGAATGAAACATAATTGATCAGAGCGTTAATTTTTTATTCTTGGATTAGTTCTGTTTTATTCAGTCAACAAAGTTTAATACGCGACACATTTAAAAATTTTGATTTTTGTACACCGTTTAATTCGTTTTTTTTTTTTTAAAAATTGATTAAAGAAAAACATTCTAATTTATTTTTCTCGTCTAAAAGAATAACACGCTCCGTAAAAGATATACGTGTATTGAAAATAAATAATGAAAATTTACTCACATTCTTGCATAAATAAAAATTTCCTTTTTATTTGTATGCATTAAACTTTTATAAATAAATCACTTTTACCCTTATTATAATTATGCTACTAGAGTAGATTTCCCAATCCAACTGGTAAAAATTTGGAGAATTTTTAAAAAATTTAGGAGACATTTTCATAAAAAATCGAAGCTAAAAATAATTTATCCTGAAACTTAATATGCGTTAGAACACTTTTTGCATATGTTAGAATTGTACGATGAATGGCTAATTTTTATTACACGCACATAATTTTATATCACCATATGATTTTATATAAAAAATACTCATTCTGTGAATGATTTTACTAATGAACTTATGTTTTTATATATGTGATTTTTTTACGTGTGTATAAAACGGTAGAGAGTTAAATAATCAATGTATAATCATTAGGCATGACTACATTTTATTGTAAAAACGTGGCTGAATCTAGTTAATCGAAATTATTAAAAGATATAAAGAAATAAGGCATCATATCACATAAAACATATACTAAATGTCTAAAAAATCAGAGAAATTGATTTGCTAGTAAAACTTATTTTTCATTTAAGTTCATTGAATGCTTATTCTTATTGTTTTTAACTTTAATTTAGTAATTTGCGTTGAAATTTCACGAAATTAATTCTTTCAATTCATATATTGTAATATTGTATTGTGAGCCGAGTAAAGCTATTTGAATATATTTTTTTACTATCTATATTATATTTTTATTGGCATTTTACTTTTATTTATTACTTAAGAAAAATTATGTAATAATGAAAGAAAGATTTCGTACAAAAGTACGAATCCCTTTCTGGTTTTATTCTCAACAAAAAACATTCATTATCTTCAACTTTTGCTTTCATTTATCTGTCATTGTTCAATCTTCTCTTATTTCCGCGTGAATTTCTTAACGATACTTCGACGTCTCAAATCACTTCAATTCCATGACAACTAGTTTCTGGACACACGGTCCAACCCCCCCCCCCCATATCTTTTTTTATTTCCTCTTAAGCAATTCTTAGTTTTTTCCCCCCTTCACTTATACAGAGTTAAAGAAATTATATAGAAAAGCGTGTCCAGTATTTTTTTTTATACGTTAATGGTCTCTCTACGCTTCGAAAAGAGTTAATGATCGATGAAACTGGATTGATTTCTTTCAAGAGAGGTGATTATGGACCCGATGTTTCAAATATGTTCACCCACACATGATTTACACTCGGGTTCGATTCTTTTCTAAGTACTTTGCAAATAGATCAAACTTTTAGTTGCTGACAGCGTAAGAAGAGCTAGCATGCTATGCGATTTTCTTGACTGACCGGTTGTCAAACTCCACTGAGAAGCAGTCCCCCAAACAAAACGTTGCAATCAACAGTCCCGTCTGTGGTAGCTGAAGGGTTGGAAAACTCTTTTCTGTTTATTAACTTATCTGTCATGTCGAAGAATTAGCTAAAGGCCGCCAAGGTTAAAGGTCAACAGGTGGAAATCGCATCAGACACCTGGCCTTAAGGTACTTTAAGAGTCATTTACAGAAAATACGGGGTACCTTTTGTGGCTAATAAACACTCAGTTGCTAGCTCCAAGGAAAATCTTTCCAAAGGAAGCAATTTCGAAGCTTTTGGAAACGTAATTTATAAACCGTGAATAGACTCTTCGTTGACTGAAAGGAAATCTTCTCAATAAAAATAATCTCAAAGCCTTATATTTTTGTCATTTTCTTGATGTGGTCCCGGTATTCATCTCTTAAATGGTGGAGTTGATACCTTTGATAAAATTTCGCACATTTGATAAACTGCAAAAATGACAATCTTTTCAAGAGAGAGGGAGGTGGTTTAAATCTTTGAGAGCGGTTTGTAAAGTGGTCACTAAACTAGTTTAAGTTTCTTTCCCTTCGAAGAAAATGATTTTAAAACTTTTTGGAAGCAATAATATTGGTAAATGAAACTCGCATTTTCTCTTTCTTTTGTGGCTTATCTGTTAAATACTATATCAAAGTGTATTTTAAATACTTTTAGCTTCTATATAAGCTATTTTTGTTAGTAAATTGTTTTAAGTAAGAACATCCATGCAATTTTTTTTCTTAAAAGAAATATAATAGGGACTATTGCTTCTAAAAAATGCTTGAAATTTTGCATATTATGTATGATTATATTTAGCATGTACACACACACAACACACTCGATACTTATTTTGATAGTTGTAATTAATTGTTTTTCTTATTTCCATTCTGATAAGTTCAGAATTTATGTTGATTAAACAAGTACCACTGTTACTCATATTTGCCTTTTATACCGACGCATCTTATTTCCAAACCATATTTTCTGTTCGTCCATTTATTTCCTTTGCCATTTTCTTGAAATGATGTTTGTTGTTCGCGTGAAATTTGAAACAAATAATAAATAATTGCTTCATTAAAGACAAATTTTTTATTGAATCCGACCCGAACCTGCCATAACTGGCTTAACAACTGATGTGCAACGTTCTACTAATTCACTATAGGAGGAAATGAAGTTTTACATCGGTATTAAGAAAAAGAATATTTTACTTTATTTTATTAAGATGTATAATGCATAACTTCGAAGAGAATTGAATTAGGTTTTTTTTTTTATGTGGGAGGAGACGACAATGTGTGCTCTAAGGATCTAAAAACATTTTCTGGATAGCGAATAGAGAGAGAGAGAGAGAGAGATTTTGTACTTCATTAAAACTACCCTCAAAGATTGGTAGGATACATGTGAAAACCTAACATTTCTAACATTTTTAGTTCTTTTTAATGTGCCACGGAAGGTTTTTTTTTAAATATCCCATTGTATTTATACTCTCCAGTTAGTTCTTAATATGCTTACTTGAAAACAATTTGAAATTATATAACAAACATTTCCAGCTTAAAATATATTTTTCCTTCTCAGAAGTATTGAATTTTGTATGAAACAAGGATTCAGTATTGATATTTTTTGTGATTCAAGAGTTTAGACTGTATATATACGCGGTACATTTGCTCGTAGAGTGACAAACATGGAATGATATACTCGTTTAAAAAATCATTGGTAGAATATTTGAGTTTAGCATAAAATAAAGTATCATAATTAGTAAACATGCTATTGTGCGCAAAATTCTAGTCTGCATATCTCTTACATTCGCTTTTTTAGAATTTAAGGGTCAATGTGGACAGAGAGAGAGAGAGAAATACAATTTATACTCATTAAGAAGTGGTTGTCGGCAGAACGATGAAATAAAAATCCTCAGCTTTGATTAATTTTACTCGCCTTTCTGAACTGTGGTATGAAACAATTATATATTAAATTCTTTAATGAATATGGCTTCGTTAGAAAGCGCGAAAAGTAAGATATTCAAGTTGATGTTTTATGCCTTGCGCCTTAAATTCATATTGTATAAAAAGCAGTGCCGGTTTATTCACTGGGCGCCCAGGGGCCCGGATAAGATGGATTTAACAACCTTATTTTCTGGTTATAAATTTCGATCCGTCAGTGCCAAGGGAGCCTGTAGATCTTCTACTCCCAGGGCCCGAAATGAGCTTAAATCTGCACTGATAAAAAGAGATGCAATAAGATAATTTTGCAGTTACTTAAGTCTGTTTGTGGAATAACATTTTGAATTTGACACATTCTTTTTCCGGCAGTGCAATTTTTTGTCTATTAAAATTTTTTTTCAATGTGTGGGTAGATAAAGATTTGAAATATGTGTAGAATAGATTTTTTCATGTGGGATTCGAGATTTTATAAAATACTTCATAGCTATTTTCCGTATTATCGATTTAAAAAAAAAATTGTATTCAACTACTAAATTTGTCTTTGAAAGAAAATGAAACATAAGGTTAAACATACTGCATGAAAAAAAAATCTCCTAAAAAAATTGTCGTTAAAAATGAGGTCACTCAGAAATTTTGCTCTAATAAAAATATTACCCAACTCTATATGCGTAGCTTATTAGAGAAAGATTCCTTAGACGAAGTAGATAATGAGCATACGTAACAAAAATATAAAAATATAGAGAGAAGAGAATAGAAGGGAAATGAAAAATAAAAAAAAGGCAAATTGACATTGACGAAATCAGTTTCTGCCCCGATATGACAGTTTTGACGTGCGCTTACATTCAGAGTTCTAGTGTGTGTGTGTGTGTGTGTGACCGTGAAAGGTATAGAAACTCTCGCCCCCCTTCTTCCTTCTCGAAAATGTCCGTTGTTTTACTTTTTCCCTCCCCCCCCCTACCTTCCTCGTGGGGTGGTTCGATTTACCGAAATACCCCTCCGGAGTGGATAGATATAGTGCGGGTAAATTGATGAGGGGGGATTAATTTTCCGTCCTTTCTTAAACCCAACGATATTACTCAAAGTGGTTGATAGTCTTACTCAAAAAAAAAGAGAAGAAAGATTTTGTTTGAAAGTTTGACTTTCTTCTTTCTTTGATCGGATTAATTTTGATTGAATGTCAGGGGTTGTGAGAGAGCTTAAATTCTTATCCGAACGGATTACTTTTGGGTGGTTAATATTTGCAAAATTGAAGTCTCCGTTCAACATGTATAGAGCGTTCACCCTATTCCTCTTAACGTTTTTAAATTATTTTGTTTGTAGCAGTCCAAGAATAAGCGGGTTTAACATTTTTTTAAAGCTATTTAACATTCTGAGTGTCTCTTTTCGAAAGGTACAATTTATCAAAATATTAACTTTTCAGTTTTTTTCCCTCTGTGTCTCTGCTTTCTTTCTTCTGAGAGTTAAACGTTTTATAAGCAAATGTGTGTGTTGATTTGCTTATGACATAATATTGCTGTTTTATCCAAAATGGCAAAAGCTTTACTTTACAATCAATCAACAGTTGCAATTTTCTCTCTCTTTCTGGTTTTTCATTTTCGATCATTTTTAAAATTATTTTTGAATAAATTTTAAAGTTAAAGAATCTATTTGTGTGTTTGTCATGTCCCAAGATATCAATATCTATTTAAGGAATCACTTCACGCAGCATTTTCCCTTTCTCCCCACTAAGTCTAAGTCACTTTCTTCCACTAAGTCTAAGGATCATTTTAAGAAAATTGACTGGTCGTACAATTTTTTTATGTGCATTTATTATTTTAATGAGATCATTTCTAATGATTTTAGATAGGTGTTTTTTTTTAATCATATGTGGAGTAACATGGAAAAAGCTTCTAAACGACGGAAACTCATGTATTTTTTTTTTGTTGAATAAATTCTTTGACAAAAATCTTTTATTAAAACTAGGGGGAGTACCCCCTATTCGCCTAACGGTGGACCGCCCCATTGTACAAAAAACACAACTGTTTATATTCATTGCTCAAATTGTAAAACTGTAATTTGCATGTATTATGTAGCTCTGTTTCACCCGCAGGAAAAAGTAAAGGAAACAGCAACGAATCTGCATGAGGAGAGTTAAAATTCACACAAATTGAGAGTCGTATTCACACTTTTCGGATAAACTCAAACATCAACCTTTCTGTTTATAGAACAGTCTTTTGCCGAAATGATAGCAGCTAATTAATTCATTGTATGACGGTTTATTATAAACTCTAGAATGATCTTTAGGGCTGGCATAAAAACACTGACCATATTCTTGATCTCAGTTTTTATTCTGAATTTCGCACATTTCTATATTTTCTGCATATGGATTTGTTTTCATAATTGGCTGTAAAATTTGCAATACATCGTCATATTCAAATATTTTTGCACGCTCATGCAGTCTCACCCCCATCATAAATGTAATTATTGTTCTCGTGAGAGAGATAAGTAAATAAATTTATTGTATCATCACGAAAAACTTTTATATAGAGATATATATACATTTGTATAGCATTAATGTATGTGCAATGTTTCAAAGTTATAAAATGTGTGTTCCTTTTGTGCGTTATAATTCCCACTTTTGAGAAATTGCAATCAAAAGTAAATACTTTTACCTTTAAATAATACATACTACCACCATAGTTTGGATGGTTAAAATACTTTTAACTTAGAATTAAAATTTAAGCTGCATTATAGAATCAGAAGTAGTCATACTTTACCTTCCAATAAAAATTGAAAAATTAATTTTTTGACTACTTTTTATTAGAGACCCCTTTAAGTACACATAAAAATATTTTATACTAAATATATAATCTCAAAATATGCAGAATGTTAAAATAGTTTTGCGTAAAAATTAAAAAGCATTCAAATAGTGGTAAAAACTCTAAATATTTCTAATTGAGATATATAAAATTTACCATTTGTCAACTTTTTTTCTATATTAAATACCCGAATCTATCACTTTATTGTTAATGGGTAGACTTCTACAAACCAGTTAGTAATAGTCTATCCATTTATGTCTTAACTTTCAAACAAATCATTCACTTTTTTTAATGGGCTAAGACAAGAGGTGCGTAAATTATAGTTATTGAGATTCATGTCTTTTTTTATTGAGTGAGGATTGACTGTGTGTAGTTAGTTGATTAAGCTGTGCAAAGTTGATCACGTTTAAGCAATATATGTGTTAAGTTTTACCACACTAGGCGAGGTTATAGAATCTAGAACTACTAACTATCTTCTACTAAAAACAATTTGCTAATGCAAAACCCAATCACTCGAACCTACATGATTTACGAATAAAATATAGATAAAGATTTTCCCCCAATAATTATTGTGCATTTGATTGTGGTACTTATACTTGATCAGTTACTGAATTTCAGGTTTTGAAAGGTACATTCTAATGATGAAAGCAGGATTTTTTTGGAAAATGATTTACATTTTAACTCTCTAGAATCCATTTCATCTCTATGTAGTTG
This sequence comes from Trichonephila clavata, assembly GCA_019973975.1. Lineage (NCBI taxonomy): Eukaryota > Metazoa > Arthropoda > Arachnida > Araneae > Nephilidae > Trichonephila > Trichonephila clavata. Next base: position 164,077 of record BMAO01016864.1, on the reverse strand, counting down.
AATCCACATTAGTATGGAAATTTTATGAGACGTATCTTGAAGTGAAGAATTCTGATGGTTAAATACCTAATTGACAATAGCATATTGAGAAACTTTTTAAAAAAATACATTTTAGATTATGTTTACTTATTTATACTTAATTGATAGAGTAATTATTATACTTTGTGAAAGGAGAGAGAAAACGTAATAATAACAATACCCCTTTAATGTGAAAACCACAAGATGTTATAAATAAAGTTAAAAAAAATTCATACTCATTGTCATGCATTAATAAAGAATGGATCACAATTGCATAGAGAAAAAATAATTATTAATCATAACCTCTAATTTTTTCAAAAAAAAAAATGTTCTATTGTATAGAAGTTAGGAGAAAAATAATTTAAGAAAAATAATTTCAAAATTTAATATTGCACAAATGGGTTGAATGTTCGAAAAAATAGAAAGAATTAATTTTGGCTAGATGATTTCAGACTCAAAATAATTTTTCTTCATTATAAATAACCCAAAACGATGATTAATGAATGATAGAGTATTGAACTGTGAATGTATATTGCAACATTTCATATATAACCAAAGCTCTCTCTCTCCCCACACCGTCGAATCAGTTTAGTTTTTTTCTGTCTTCTGTTTTATTGTACTTTGGAATTTCAACAGTAGATTTTTTAAACATTTAATACTAAAGAAGCCGTTAAACGTATTTGATGTAACTATTTAGTAGGTGTCCTTTCATCGCAATAAATGTTAAAAAGTACTAAAATACTTGTCTTCCCGTAACAAAAATTAATTTGATCTTTTACGATAAAAAAGGCGCAACTACCTTAACTTCAATCCCCTTGTGATAGTACTTAACATAAAAACGGATCTTTTTTAAATTTTATTTTTCCTTTCTCTTATATACCAGAGAACATCTTTTCCGCATAGGTAAGTTTTGAAATTTTGAAAAAAAAATCGATCCTCTCTTAATGTATATTCAGCTCTCGTTTTTATGTATGCAGAAATAGCTTCTATATAGAGGAGATTATAATACTTTTAAATTATGTTTTATAGAAGATGTATTCTAAATGTATGAATTAAATTAGAATACAGAAGCTATATATCCATATAAATTAACATATGGCTTTTAATTTACGAATATTTGCATTGAACTTATTCATTGACTGGAGTGGAAAACAATTAGATTAGGAAAAATTAACAATCTATGTACGTGAAAATTTTTAATTCTGTTTTTGTCCAAGCAAATAGAAATCTGGTTTCCAGTTAGTTCATAATATTGCTTTTATAATTTTCTATTAAAATCTTTATCACGCTTATATACAGTCAAACTGCCGAACCATTCTCTGTCGAGAATACTTGAGATATGTTAAAAAAAACTTGAGGTTCCTTATTGTATTCGAATTGAAGTATGAAATGAAATACTGCTAAATCTCTGAAGTCTAATTAACTAAGTGATACATAAACCTATCAGCCTATATGTAATAGAGCAATTAGCTACTTTAATATTCCGTGTGATCCAGAGAAACACATGGTACTTAAATAACATTCTATAAATCAGAATTCATTAAATCTCTTACGTACCATATCTTTGATTTTTTTTCAAAAAGACAAGTCGTGAAAGTTATAGGAAAATAAATTAGACTTAGCAAAAAAAAAAAATACTAAAGAAGAATATATGCCCAACTATATTGTTCAAAATTATATGAAACTTGGATGCCTTTGGACTTGGAGTATCTGTAAAAATATAATAATTGTATAGAGTGTCCGAAAAGCATGACTACACTTTCAAAAATTTTTTAAAAATAAACAAAGATTTTTACTTACAGTTTCTTATGGTCCATAAAGAAATGATTAAGATTTCTGTTTCTTGAAATGCAAACAAGATGGTGCAACATCCAAGTTTTGCATCATCCTCATTTCAAAATGGCTTCACTTCAAAAACAAGCGCAAGTTGTAGCATAGTTTATCGAAATTAAATCTGAACACATGTGCAGCGTAAATGGAGTGCCACCACTTTGGAGTTTTGAAGTGAGAAAAAGTTCTCCAAAGTGATGGATGGAAAGAGGAAATCCAATAACGTAATCACCTGTATCTCTTAGACGTAGTGTAATATCTGTCGGTTCCTGCTTGCCTCTGAAACCCCTTGTCTACCTGTAAACCCGGCTAGGTGTGTGGGAGAAACTGAATGATCCACAGACATGATTTCTATCTAATTAATTTATTATTATCAAAATATCAATCAGACGCAATAACAATCTAATTAAGATAGGCAATCAAATAGTAGAGCACGGAGGTGAGATTCTATAACACGGGGATACTACGGGCCCTCAACTGAATCTAAGATAGCTTAAATACGCTCAATATAAACTACGTCGCACGCTAATAAGCTAACTTCTAATTAAACAAGCTCACGATACCTGTACTTTTTATGCATCGGATTCTACACTGGAATCTAGCAGGAGATCTTTATCGGGGTTTGATCAATGTAGTCGGATCCACTCTCCTTGATCCGTTTTCCTGGACAACTCCAAGACCTCTTAATAATTCCACTCTCTTTCAATCTTCAACTAACAAATTAACTCGCAACTCTTGCTAACTCCTACTTGCCAACTCCAACTTGTCAACTCTCAAACTCGCGAAAACAGAATTTATATAATATACTTCATTTACATAATCACGCTTTCTTGGTCGGCGAAAGTTGGTTGAATTGAAATACTTTTCCTCAGCAGAGTCTCCAAGGTATTAGTACAGTCACGGATAGACCCGTCACAATAACACCTTTGGACTTCCTGCAGGGATACATGAAAACCAGAATTACCAATCTTCAATTAGTGACAATTATGAAATGAAAAGTCGATTTACAATGGCGATTCAGATTGTTGGTCCTGGCAAATGCTTCATAGAACGTGGCTAAGATTCTCGCATAGACTCGATGCACATTGAAATGGTGCAATGAAGAATTGTAAAAAAAAAAAGCTTTGATATTTTCTCTATGGAACAAAAAACTCCATAAGTGAATATGTTTATTTGTTTTATTTGTAATTAATATTTGAGAGTGTAGTCATACTTTCCGGACATCCGGTATTTAAATACAGTAATACCCCGAACTTATTCGATAGGTGGGATTGAGTGATAACCACGTAGATCGGGGTATAATTTCGAATATGAATATTATAAATTATTTTCATTTGGGACCGGAGACGAAATAAGATAATAATTTAGAAAAAAAAAATGTTTCATAAAATCTTTCACAGTCACAAAATTGCCAACCGAAGTTGTTTTTGATGTAGAAGATTCACATAAAATCTTACAAGTAGTCTGCCTGTTATATATATATATACATAAAAGAAATTTTTTTTCTCCCGTAAAATTTCCTCGCCATGATAATAATTTTTGTATTCCTAATTTTGTTGAAAAAATACACTCTTCTTTAGAGTATGCATTCTCTCTAAAATTTGCAATCTTTTTTTTTATTATTAAACTGAAGCTTTCTGTTCAAAATTTCCAACCGTCATTCGATCTTCTGATTGAACTGGGTCTTAAAACTCAGGTTCTTCCATGTCTTGCTCTATCTCATGCATTTCTATGAGCTCTTCAATTGTCACCGCCCTATTGTGGGAATCCAACAGTTCTTGAACGTCATTACTATACACTACTAAGTTTATTTGGTATAATTTATTATTATAACTTCTTCAATCAAATTACCAATTTCATCAGGGGCTGGCACTGATTCCGCCTGAGTTTCGGGGATGAGAAAAAAAGAAAAGAAAGGACGAATTGATGAGATTTAAAAATCGCGTAACTCCAAATTCCCTTATGTCGGGGTAGCGTAATTCAGGTATTACTGTAATTGGTTAAAATGTTAATTAATATCAAAATACAAGAGTATTTTTAGATCCATAGGATCGGCGAGTGGACTGTCTTAAGTTATTGTTACAATGAATCCGGTCTTTATATTCCATTGTAGGAAACGAGTATCAATAAATCTTATCAAAAATTTGACTCATTGAGTGATTTTCACATCTAACGTTTTTGGCGTAATCATAGAATTAGGTGATTTAATCCCGAGTAGCTTGACAATTGTAAACGTATTCGTAATTAAAGGTTCGTCAAAACGATCGCTGTGAGTACAGAATGAAGTATCAGCAAATCTCCAGATGCTCGATTCATTCAGTGATTTTCACACCTAACGACTTTTGTGTAATCATGCAATTAGGCAACCCAACACTTCATGTAATCCAGAAGAAACTGGACTGTTGTAATTCAGTATGCTGGTGCGCTTCGTCTGCGCTTGCTACCGAAATTGTTCGACTACTTGTTGGTGAGGAAGGGAAAAGAAAAAAGTAAAAAAGATGATGATAAGCTAAGAATCGTGACTATGTGAAGTGAAAAAAAAAATGAAAAAAATACCGCAAAGGCGTTTGCTACCCCTCCTGTATGTGGACGCGCGAGGAAGACGATGAAGAATTTTTTCGAGATTAGTCACATACTTGAGTAGATGCAAAAAATAAAAATAAATCAAATAAATATCGTATAGCAGAGAAAAAAGTAAGCGGTTATTGGCGTAGCCTAATACATCACGTGGTTCAATTGTTAAACAAATGAAGATTGCCGAACTCGGATTTTTTTTCTTGCAATTTGTTTCATCAAGATTAAATGCCGTCATTGCGGCGGTCTTGAATACTTTTTCGGTCATTATCTAGATTTCCTACGTATATTTTATTTTACAGCTCGTAAAAATCAGGAAGTTGCTTTAAGTTATAAAAGTGTTTAGATGCGGATAATGAGTATGCATATTCGAAAAAGGGAGGGGGGGGGGGAGGGTGTAGATGCTTTTTATACCTCCAAATGCTTCTTCCTCTCTGATCATCTCTAGATAGTCATTTCACTTTTCGTGTCAGTGACGGGCACAAAGGGGAGGGTCATCATTCCCCTACCTTCCCATACATAGACCAACGGATTTTTAATTTTTACTACAGAGATTAGCCCTTGGTTCTTTCGTCTACGTGATTCTTTGATATAAGCCCCCCCCCCTCCACCCATAAAAGAAGTCTGTGTACGCAATTGTTTCATGTACGATATTTTTTTAGAGTAGCTCTAATGTTTTTACTTTCTTTATCGTACGTTTCCCTTCATTCATTTGGAGCAGATATTGTGACCAAGCTTGCTTTGTGAAGTGCAGTTTTAAAGTATTATTTTATCTGTATATTTATTAATGGTAAATTGATTAGTATATAATAGAAATTCGATAAAAGATAATTGTTTAGTGTTTTCGGAAGCCTTTTTTTTTAATTTCTTCTAAAAGCACGACTTCTTTTCATTTATCTTTAGTCTTTAAATGACAAAAACATCAAGTAATTGTTTAATTATATGAATTATTATCATTACAAGACAGTTATAACTCCTATGCGTAATATTGATTCCCGCTTCATTAGAGCATCGTAATCTAAATTTTACTTCATAATTAAAATACTGTACTCTGAAAGAATAAATTACAATATATATATAATGCCTTTTTAATGAAATATCAGGTCTATCGTATCTGCAATTTTTCAAGATAAGGATAACATTTTGTAAAAAATTATACTAGTTCACTTTTTATTCATGTGAATCTTGCAAATAAAAACTTCAAATATATCCTGTAATTGCATGCCTTGTTTTATTTTTATAATATCAAGGAAAAAAGGAAGCGTTTCTTAACATTTTTTTCATTTAGTATATTTCCTCTTTCTCCTTGAATATAATAGTATTCAAAAGATTAAACTCCGTAAAATCTTAATTTTTCTCGAAGAGTTACGTCTAAGCATTTCTTTGAACAATTTTAAAATCCAAAATTAGGAAATAAAATATATAGGAAATCTCATACTGGGATTCATAGTACATTGTTTTATTTAAAAGGGAAAGTAGCCATGCAGTATATTGAAAATTACTAATCAGTATTTCAAATAATCTTAATCAAATCCCGTTATATGTACATTGAAACTTGAAAAATTTGACTCCCGTATTTGTAATAATTATTTTTTTGTACATTGAAGTAATTGCTGTGTCTTTGTAAAATTTCTCTTTGAGTTTTCATTGTCTTCCCAAATATTCTTCAAAATAAATATGATAAATTAAGGAACTAAATTGCTTGTTAAGTAGGGGGGGGGAGCCTTACTTTTGAAAAAAATTAGATGTGCTACAAGGTCGCGTCAATCAAAAAACAAGCCCACGAGCATAATATCCGGTTAATTGTAAAATTTTTCTTACGAGATTTAGCACGTGGGTTTTCATTAATGAAAGTGTTAGGACTCCTAGCCCTCTTTGTTTGGTCTCTGTTTGCGCATGCTCACACTCAGATGCCATTGAGTTTGAATGGAAAGTATAAAAGGAGTGGTTTTATATAAAAGACGGCTCTCACAGTGTATTCGGAAGGGTACGTGCCTGCTCAAGGTGTTCTGTTATAAAGCTCTTTGAGGAGAGTAAGTTCACAAAGAATGCCCTCACGCACACTCATAATAAAAAAAGAGGATAAAGGCCCAGCCGTTCTCAGATTGCTCTGGGCAAACAAATATTGAACCGTCGTCTCCCGCTTAGTTGAATCAGCCCCACATTGAGAAGTATTTGTTGTTTGGTGGAATTCAGCTTCGCAACACAACACGTGCAGATGAAAGAAATTTGTGGGTGGTTCTGAATAGAATCTGATCGCTGGTTTGCGTTCATAAAAGGTGGTGGGTTTTAAGATTTGCCTATAGTGTATCAAGTTCTGTTAAAAAAATTTGAAGCTTTTTTGTAAAAATTCAATGTTTACCGATTTTTAGAGATTAAGAGAGAAAAATTTCTTGTAAATTCAAGCAAAATCTCAATTTTGCGTCATTTGTGCAGTAAAGTGCTGCCAGCGCGAAAAAAAAAAGAACCCGTGAGATTGCTGATAGTTCAGGGTTATTAAAAATGGAGCCCTATACAAAATAACAATTAGTTTTCGTTGTTGAGTACTATTTTAAAATGTAATAGTCCTGATTTATCGATCAGAATTGGCCACTTAGATCATGTGCTTTAATGGCGGGTTTTTTTTTTGTTGGAGATTTTTGAAGTGAAAGGTTAATGCCAACAAGTCCAAGAAAGTTTGCGCCTTGAAGAAGAAAGTTTAGCCCTGTATCAAAGAAATTCAACCATATTTATGCAAAACGGTCACGTGCAAAATTTAAACTAAAGAATGCGTATATTAAACTAAAGTATAGCTAGATTCAATATGCTATATTCCAGTGGTCTTCAAACAGTTTTCTATGGAACCCTCGGGTTCCACCAAGAATACCCAAGGGTTCCACGAGACAAAATATGAATTTGAAAGAAAACTATAAATATGTTTTCAAAATAAATTATCATTCCCCATGGAGTTTGTATCTCCACAAGTATCTAAAATCCCATGCGGGTTTCATGTCCCACGGGAGAAAACAAAAACTTAACTTTAAATGCTTGGAGCCACTCTTTTTAATAATTAACACAGAATATGAAATGTGACTGCAGATGGCTTCAGTTAGACCTAGATCTAAACAGTTTGTGTGAGTAAACAAAAATGCAAACATACTGTTACTAATTACTAATAACTATTGTACCTACCCAGTTATTAATTATAATGTAAGGGTAGATGATACATGCTGCACGATTGTTACTAATAAGTAAATTATCATAATATTATGTTGAAAAATTTTATCAAATGCAGTACTTTTCTTTAATGGTCTTTACTTAAAGTATTTATCACATGTTGATCCACTTTGAATATTATTTTAAGGTATATTCTTCAAAGATACTTTTTTTTGGATGGATGTGGTTCCCTGGAAACTCCGAAAAGTTTTAAGGGTTCCATGAGTCGACAAAGTTTGAAGACCACTGTATATTCCATGTATAACCCTATACTGCATACTTTTATGAATCAATGAACAATTTACAATTTTTAATTAGAAACCTGTGTGTTTCAGGAAAATTCAGGAAAATTATTTCGTGCGTGAATTTTGAGACACTCTGTATAAGAAAAATAAATTTTTTTGGTAAAAATTATTATATCAGCAATCGAAGATAGAATAAAAAATTATCTTACGATTTTTCGCATACTCTAGCACTTGAATGTTCTTAAACCTAGAATTGATTTTACTAACGTAAGGAATGTTTTTGATTCTCAATCTTCGTAGATGTTATGCTTTTGGTTAAAAGTTATTCACCCTGTGTTCTTATCTCTTGGTTTTAGTTCAGGAGTGTTTTTGAATGTCTTTCCTGTTTTAATTTTTCTATACTACGACCTATTTTAAGCTTATCAATACGGAACTAAAATTTAAATTTTTGTCACGAACTTATTTCTGGAATAAATGTGGTTGCATTCTTGATTTTTTTAAAAATTTAATATTCGACTTCTTCAGCTTAGACACATTCAACATTTGTGTCTAAGAAATCACTCTCATTTGAATTATTTTAACATTTGAGCGTGAATGTCGGACAAATAGTGAAAACAATTGATAAATCTTGACTAGAAAAACTTTTTGGGCTGTAGATAACTAACTTTTTTCTTGAATAAAAGGTTTTTATTTTTAAATTTAAGTTTCCTTTTCATTGCGTCAAAATCGTCAAGTTTCAATTTTTTATAAGCAGATGCTACTACATCAAATGGAGATGGAGTTACTTGATATTTTAATTATATGTAGGCTCTTCTGAACAAATATAAGTTTATTTTAATCTTGTACGGTTGAGATGATACGGGATACTGATAGAAGGATCAATTTGATGTAATCCCCTTGCCACGAATTGAAATGGAATGTTTAAACCCTATTTTGATCAAGCTACTAAACTCCTTTAAATTAGTCTGTATTTTTTTAAATGTAAAGTTAAACTATTTAAAAGGACAAAAATATTTTTCGAAAATTTTGTTCAATATGCTCACAAATTGCGTGTGTATTAAATGTAAAGGGCGTAAGCTTCATTTTTTTTTTTTTAAAAAAAAAGAAAGATTTTTCGAGCAGGTAAATAGTCATTCTTTTTAGACAGAAAATAAAGTCCTAGTCTTTTTACATCAATAAATGCGTTTTGCAAACAACACGTTATGTTATATTAGACAAAATTGCTTTTCAATAAGAAAAAAATTTACTACGCAAAACAAAAAAAACTTAGCTTAACTTACTATAAAGTACTTAACGTAAAATCCGGCGGATAACGAGCACTTTTAACCCCAAAAATAAGATCGAAATGAACAGTTGCACGTTATACGCTGAGTATATAAATGATAGTTTTAAAAATAAAAATGAGATGTGAGGATAAAAAAATTAGACTTTTATATAGATAGAAATGCTGTTTATTGAAAAGAAATGACATTCCCCCCCCCTTATGAACTTAAAGGGTTGTACTTCTAGAAGTATACTATTTTTTCAAAATCTTGGGATAATACCTCGAATAAATGACTTCAAAATATAAGAGCATTGCACTTGTACATTTCAAGTTTCTTCGTAGAAAAAGGGGTTGAGCTATACGACGGATTCTGAGATAAAAAATTACTATACAATTAACAAATATAAATATCTAAAACTTAAGATTTTTACTAGCTTAAAAATTTTTATTATATTTATTTTCCCATAATAAAACTGAAAAAATGTGGAAAACCTCTGTAATTTTTTATTTCAGTTTCACTTCCGTTCTTCTTTAAAGGGAAGTTGAAAAACTTGCATTTTAAATTTATTTTGGAATTGAAATTTCATTTTCCGTATTACGGATAAGGCTTGTTAAATGCATATATATGAACATTATCCGGCATTTATTTTATATTTTTAAGGGACTAATAACTCGGATATAGGCTGTTTTCGCCATATGTGCGACAGTGTGAACTTAACGCGCAGCACATTTTTAAGACAAAAAAATAAAAAAATAAATGCCTCAATTTTTATAAAAAATTGTGACATTGTAACACATGCATTGGTTTATAATATAGGGTTTTTAAATTTTCAAAATATTTCATAAATAATCAGTTCTTTTAACATGTAAAAGGATAGCTCTTTCAGCATTACGGTATAGGAGAAAAATGCAAACCATATTTTATAAAAGAAAAAATGTGTCAACTCGAATAAAAATGAGTAGTTTGATAAAATAAGTGATTCTCTACAGGATAGTGAAGCCAGAATATTATATTAATGTTTGAGTACTTTTATATCTGAAAAAATATTCCGAATTTGTGTGCTATTCTTTAACATTAGCCGAAGACAGCCTTAATAACATTTGTACGTTTAATCATTTTTCAAAAAGATTTTGCTGAATTTAAGGTAACTATGACAGCATTTCCAAGAGATTACGGAATTGAACGGATTCACGAAAACACGCGCCGATTGAAAGCAACCATTCTATAATTATTATTCCTTTTAAGAATTTTTATTTTTGCATCTTTTGAATCCGCTAAAAGAGCTATACATGAAAAAGCATATGCGGTGCATTTTGTCTTTAAGCGTTCATTTTGCGTCTGAAGTTGGTATTTTTTATAATAAATATTTTCCTGAATCAAAGCCTTTGTAAATGCTATTACAGTTTAAATGAATATAGTGTTTACGCATTCTTTGCCTTTCTCTTACTCATTTAAAAGTGAAGTGGGAATGCATTACCAGTTCGTAGGATGGGAATGTATGAAGAGACCACAGCTTTATTGCAGGAAATATGGCCTGGCTGCAACGTAATTTTCAACAAATATTACTATTATCCACACTTCGGCAGTGTCGAATACTGTTCTTAATGATTTCTCCGGTAGTCAAAACAAAAGTCACTCATCCGACGCCTTTCAAAAAAAAATCCTTGAGAAAAGAAGAAGAAAGTGAAAGGAAAGAGCTAAGATATCAGAAAGTTTTTTGTAACTATAGTTCTTGTGTAGGTGTCTCTTTCATATCTAAATGATGAGTGCAAATATCACTTGTGTCTGGCTAAACCGATATTTATGTGAACGTGGAAAGGAATTTTTAAAATCATAACGTGTTTTTATTTATTTAGATTTTTGTTCGAGGTTAATAATTTTAGTCTGGTGTCTGGAATTTTCAAAACTGATATATAATTTTTCACAATTATATGTGAGAATTAGATTTTTTTACTGTAGAAAGATTATTTATTGTAACGCCGCTACCACGGAGAGACATTTTTAAAGATTATTAATATCAAATTTGAAAGCAACACGAGGGGTATTAGCAGTGACCTCGCATTGTTCAAAATCAGTCAAGTGAAGAGGATGACTCTCTCCAAACTTCCACACCATAGTAATGGGTAAAAGATGAGCCTCACCAGAATTAAAGTGATTAGTCCTTCTGCACGTTGGCTGGTATTCGGACCCTTTAAAGCATAGGTTCTCAACGTGGGCGTTTGAGGCTTTCAGGGGGGCAATAAAAGACCCAGAGGAAATAGGGGGCGTTGAGATGGCACGGAGGGGCTTGGGCAGATTAACCAAGTATAGTCTAAAAAAGACTTTAAAAAAAACCCCGCTGATCATGTACTAACAAAAGTAAACTTTAATACTGTTTATTATGTTGATTGTATGTACTTAAGTCATTTCTGTATCACATGTACGAAAATTCACATATTTCTGTAGTTCAGGAAGTGGATAAAAAACTTAAACATTACATTACATTCAGACCTATATTAAATTGTATGATATAGTGCATTTTAATTTCAGTAGTGCACGTGTTGTCTTTGTCTGCGAGCAGTAGGAAACATGTTTCGTCCACTGCATTTCATTACGTATTTTATCCAAGAAACATAATTAAATATGTTAACCAGGAATTAACGTGTGAATCTTCAAAGGCTGAAACTGTCAATTTACATTCATTTTGAAAGCAATAGTTTATTATGAATTACTTCGTATCATCAAAACCTCTGCCTGTCTTTATAACAGGTAAGCCAAAACGTTTATTCCACTCTTTTAAATGAAGAAATTCAGTAACGTTTCAATTCCAACAATATCTTATCTGTGACTAAAATATATATTATTATATATTTTGGTTATATATAATATACCAATATATTGGTTATAATAATATTTAAATATATATTATTATATATTTAAATATATTGGTAGCAATAGCTATTTCAGATTCGCAAATAAAAAAATTGGGGCTTTAAAAAAAGTTTAATTAAAAAATATATTCTCTTATTTTTGGAATATTCTTTAAAATTTAACTCTTGTTTTCACCATGTATTATGTACACTATTATTTCTCTAGAGTGGGAGGGGGCGGTATCGAAATATTCGCTAGAAAAGGGGGTGGTATCAAAATATTCTCTAGAAAAGGGGGGCGCCAGTTCAAAAAAGGTTGGGAACCTATGCTTTAAAGGACGGAAACAGTGGTATGCACAAGGGGAACTAGGTTAAAAACACCCATAGACCAACAGCTTTTTAATTTTTACCATACTCCTTAGTGCTTTATCGTCTGCGTCATGAGTGGCCAACCCAAAATTACCTTGCGGGCCACTTCGGAAAAACATTATGTTCCCGTGGGTTGCATAGAAAAAAATATATCTTTTTATTAGGTTTGGAACCTTTACAAACATTTATTGGAGGGAAAATTTAAAACAAAATGACGTGTTATTATTGTTTTCGTTGTTTTTCATGTTACAAACATAGATAATATAATAATAATAATGCAATAAATCAAATAATGTTTAAAAAATTTATTTATTTCCTCAGATATTTCTCAACTCATTTTCACTTAGTTTTTGCAAGTTGATCTCAGTGGGTGTATTTGAGCATCGTAATTGATGTTTCAGGTTTCCGTCCGTTAAGTTTGAGAACGATTTATGTTTAATAAATTTCATTTTTGAAAAAAAAATCTTTAGTAACAGAAGCAACGTGATAAAATAAAAACAGTTAAGGGATATTTTTGCTTTAAAAAAACACTGAAAACAAAAATATTGTATGTGATAGTTGTATTTTGTAAAATTGTAAGGAATCCCGCGGGCTGCAAAATTATTCAAGGCGGGACGCGGGTTGACCACTCTTGGTCTACGTATTTCTTAGAATGTACTCCCCCCGAAAAAAAGAGGTCTGTGTGCGTTGCTGGACAGAAAAAATACCAGCCACGAGTTCGCGACCGTGCCGATTCCGCTACCGTAGCTACAATTTTGTGTTATAAGTGTTGATGTTAAGGAGATATTTCTTTCTTTGTTTTTTAGATGCTCACTGTAGGTGCCGTCCACATTTATTAAAATGTAAAATTAAATACTCGTTAATTAAATTCTGTGATGTGTGATCGATCTTTTTTTTTTTTTTTTTTTTTTTTTTTGTATTTCTAGACCGTACTTTTTTTAATAAGATACTTCCCTTCAATATATTTTGAAATGTGTTTTTTTTTAATTAATTGCTTCAATTTTTGTGGGAATTCAGCATAGGAGAAAAAAGTGTACAAAACCGCTTGCAGCAATTTACGAATAATTCATATAGAATCCATAAATTGATTTAACCATGCCAAATTTCTGAAAGCATGTTAATTTTCCAATTTCAGTTTCTTAAGTGTTTTAATTTATATTACTTTAAGAAAGATTTGTATTTTTATACTATTATGCATCGCTTCAGTTCTTTTTTTCTTCTTTTTTTTTCTTCTCTTTCTCTGTGTAGTTCTAAATTTTTGTATCTGAAGCTTTTTTATCAATTTACATGATTTGTAGGAATCTGAGTCATGTGATTTCAGAAAGCTAAATTATTTTGGTTAAAATTATTGCAAATAGGAGAGTTTTTTCCCCTATATAAATTTTATCTGTTTAATCATTTTGAACGTGCAACATACCCCAGACATTAATTTTAAATTATCTATCATCTTTTTTGATAAAAAAAAAAGTTATTTAGAAATAACTGTTTGGTGATACAGTTTTAAGGATTCTTAACAGTGTCATAATATATTTCATTAAACAGCCCTCAGAATGTAAATAGAAGGAAAATATTATTTCTGTATAAACTTTAAACACATATAATTTTAATACGATTTTTTTACCTAATTTTATAAGATTTTTTTTCTTTTCCTGTTTCACACACACAAAAGAGCTGAAAATTCCACGCACTCCTAAGAGGTATGGAATAGTTTGTTTATAAGTGGACATATTCACTTTTTGTCTGATTTTTTATGTAAACTATTTGTACATGTATTCGGCAATTTTTATCTGTCTGTAACAAATAAAGTTAGAATTATGTGTAAGTGATAGATATTGATTAACACTATAAAATTTCCACTGTGTTAATAATGAATTTCATTTCTTTATTTTTGTTCAATTTAAGGCTGTATGTTATCTCCGATTTAGCTATAGAATTTGTAACCGAAACTTTTCTATAAACCTCAGGATCAATTAATCAACCAATTGTAACATCTAATTTGTCAGCTGATCTCCTTTTACGTCACGTGACATTCATTTTTCATTTCGATTTCATTAGAGAAAGAACTCATTTTTGATTAAATCGTCGTATAAGTAACACGCATTTCTCTGTGGTGTGCGCTTTTCGATCAATCTTATTTTTGCCAGTATTTTATAGTTAATCCTCCATCTTACATTCTAAGAATCCTTAGAAATAAATTAAAGTTATTTTGCGAAGTCAACGTCTTCTTAATTGTTGAGTAACTGAAATTAATGTCGTGCATATCTTATTTGACGTTCTCGTTTTGAAAGATAAACTAATTGGAATTTTTTTTTTCAATTTCTTGATTTTACATTTAATATCCCCTCCCTTCCTCGACGTTCGGTTTCTTTCTAAAATTATAGCAGAAAAAATTTCTTTAAAAAAATATGCCCTAAAAATATTTCAGTGGTATTTTTAGTGTTAATTTTTCTTCCTTTTTTTATACTAGATTTCTTTGCTTACGTTTCCTGATCATAATCTCGAACTCCTGCTATAGAGGGATAATTATTGAAATAGTTCAACAAAATGTCTCTTTTGGACTATTTTTGCAATATTCTCACTGCTTATTTTTTAATTGTTTTCTTACTTTTATTCTAAAAGGATAAAAAGAAAGAAAAACAACGGTGCAGAAAGACACTACTTAAATTGAAATATGTACTATTTTATATTATTCAGCTTTTCATATTTCAGCTCCAATTATTTATTTATATGTACACATATATAAGGCTCTTATGGAATCAACATGTTACTGGGACACTTTTATCTGTGGATGTAGTCGTTTAGTAAATTGATGAAGCATTTCCTGGTTTTAATTCAGCATTTTATTAACACATAAAACGACAAAGCGATAGCACAACACAAACATTGAACGATGGTCCAAAAGCGTTCTTTTCACACTTTCCAGAGATCTCAGCTTTTACATCTTTTCCAACCGAAAATTCTGACAGTCATATGATTTTCGTGAGTTAATACAGCGATTGGTCAGAATCAGTGACATCATCTTATTTTCATCATTTCTTTATTACATCATCATCTTATTTTGAAGTATGTCAACGTGACCATTTTTGAGGAAATAAAATTGTGGTTAAAATGATATTTTCCGTTAGAGGGGTAAACAAAAAAAATAATAACTATCACATGAGGTCTTGGAGGATTTAAGACTATTATAAATTAAATAAAAATCCTCGAAAGAAAATAAGTGAAGCCCCTAGTTTTGCATAAATGGTAAACAAAATATAAAATCCGATTAAAAACAGCAAACCTGAACATTTATGTAAGCAAAAACCATGATCGTATGACAATGCTTTAAACACTTCTTAAGTAAAACAAAAGATTGCCTTGGTTTGTTGTAGATTTAATAGAACATTAACTTCCAAATTTGAAAAGTAATTAACATCAAGTAAAAAGGAACTGCGCCCCTAAATTATTTTTCCGACAACTTTTATAATTTCCTTTTTCCTACTCTTTCTCTCTCTCTTTCTTTTCCTTCTCTCAATCTAGATTTAAGAAATCAAAATTACTTTTGAACGTTATATGAACTATACCGGTTTGGGTAAATTGTATACGAAAACTTTCTCACAGGAAATTCTGTTCTAAAAGGTGATCAGTATGTGATCTATATTGAAATTGTAAAAAGAGTTTCGGTTATATACGTTTTTTTCCCCTTACAGAAACTGGCTTTTAAATATATATGTATTTATAAATAAATTTTTATCTCTTTTTCTCATAGACTCACGAAATGTCGTGCGTAAAGTACTTCGGTTTTAACTGAGTTTGCATTCTTCTTCTGATTACTTTACTTCAGTTCTTTTCTTTTTCTTTTTTATTTAATTTTCTCATGTTTCTTTATTCTTAATGCCTGGTTCTTTGTTTCACGAACATTTTTAATCGCGATTTTTGAAATTTTAACTATTGAAATCTACAATTTTTAGTTTTTTAATATATTTGTATTTATAAAATTTTCGTGATTGGTTTTAAGTAAGCAAATAATATGAATTACGAAATTTTTAAAAGGGTTTTTTAAAGATACCCCCCATTCCTATAAATTCTTGTTTATTTTTATTTTTATTTATTACTTTTTTTAAACTAATACTTTACTGATATAGCTATATAAATGTGATCTTCTTCATTCTTTAGTGAATTAGTTTCTTAGAAATTTTATACTACCTAGTTAAAAGTTACATTAACAGAAAAAGTTAACTCTAAGACAAATATGAAGATCATAAAAAATTGAAACAGAAATCCCAAAAGATATTTTCTTTTTTACGTGGAATGAATACGTTTTTATATAGATCTTTAATACTCGTATGAAATACACCCCCCCCCCTTCCTGTTTTATTTAGTTGTTGAATATGAATTTCAAAATGCAATCGGATCTCTATTTTACGAACTTTTATTCTGCAAACTTTTTCCTGGAACCAAGAACATCTTACAATTTACCAGATGAATTTTTCATGTAACGAACTTTTTTCGGGAATTAGCAGCTTCATTAAATGGAGGTCCGATAGTATTTAAAATCATTCAAAACTGAAAAATCGTCATGTTCCTTTGATTGCTTGTCTGATGAAAAAATTAGACATCAGAAATTATTCTGAATTATAAAGATTCAGTTTTCTATATTTTGATTTATGAAGCCTAGACATCTATTTATTTTTTTCATTTCTTGTCATTCTTTCTGAAGTGTTTAAATAGAGTAAATGTAAATTTCTTGTTGCATGATTATGTACCTATGAACTTTTAATCAAAACAGAATTGAAGCTACGTGTTGAATTTAGAACTTCAAAATGATTTAACATAAAAACTGACTAGGAATCAAATGTAATCAATTTTTGAAAATCAATTTATTTATTTCATACATTTAATCTCTCTTATTATATAACTTCTTACTACTTTTGCAGATTCCATAATCTCTAGTTTGATTCATATGAATGCATATATATATATAGAGAGAGAGAGATTATGGTTTCATTTATAATAATAGTTAAACTTCTCTAGAAATTTCATGCTTTCCCTATGGCCTAGAGTATTGGCAAATTCAGGTGAAGGTTGGCTGGCCGAAAATATTGTTTAAACCTGCAATCCTGGTTCCTAAGGCCAGGAGTTTGCTCTAGTATTTCTGTGGCTAAAACTATTCTATCATGACTATAGTTATCTTAGGTATATAACTATTTTTGTATATTTTTATAATATATATACGTATATATATTGAAGATACTAAAATAAGTTACGAAGATACATGTTTGGAAGGGTTAGAAAAAGTACATCGAAATTCATCTAGAAAAAGTCATTGATTTCTGATAATGCATATATATATATAATGGTTCAAAAAGGATCAGAATGAGTACCAGGGGTCGCTCCTGTTAACTCTCATTCCTGTATTTATCAACGAATTTTGGTGAAATATACTCTTAAAAATGTATTGACTATTTTAACTTCTGTCATTTTATTCATGCGTGTGTTTCTAGTTAAAATAACTTTCCATTTTTAATATAGTATAGTTTTTAGTTAGAAAAGGAAAGATTTCGTTAAATACGGATTCGTATCTGTTCTTGGGTGAATAATAAAACCTGAATAAGTTTAGAGATGTTATGTTATATTTAATAGTTATATTTTATTGTGAAAATGTTTTTACTGACTACTAAACATTTATACGATGATTACTTCCTTAAAAACAGCAGAATTTAATTCTGGATATGTAGTGTAATGGGAACTTGACACTTGATAAAATGAGCTACTGTACAATGTCTTTATAGTATTTAATTGTTAATCTCTAAACACCGGGAGAAAAACGAAAGATACAATTTATATTCTTCAAAAATTGACCTTATATTAATTAAAATTAACCATAAGTTTATACTATGGAGTAAGTTTGATATTTTGTGGTATATAAGGGCACTTTTAACAAACAAAAAACTGGATACTTATAGAAAATTTTTAATTTTAAGCGCTTTTAGATGTTAAAGATACATGTTTAAATACTATCTCATCTCAATAGAAATCGGTTTCTTAAACTTTTATGTGTAGGGAAATTTTATTATTTTCGGAAAGAATTTGTTTAAACTAGTATAAAAAGACGACGCGTATTTTTACAATTTCATCTTCTCTCTTTCATCTTAAGGTTGTCTTCGCGGTAATGTTAAGGAATAGGACCCAAATTTAGAGTAATTTTTCAGATAGAAAAGTTATCCAGCATTAATATTATATTCTATCTTCACTATCCAACAGAGAGCATCATATTTTATCATCCGACTCATTTTTTATCTGAGTTGATCCTTCGCATTTTTTCCCTCCTATATCGTAATGCTAAATGCTATCCTTTTACATATCAAAGGAAAAAATTAATAATTTACAAATATTCTGAAGTGTTAGAAAACGTTATATTATTAACAATGTATGAATTACAATACGGCAAATGTTCATGAAAATTGAAACATTTTTCTGTCTGAAATTGTGCTTTGTGTTTAATTCAGGCTCTGGTACGTTTCGCGAAGACAACCTTAAGCGTAATTTATGCCTCTGATGGTACTTCTAGTTTTCAAAATAAACTTATTTTAGCTTAAAACCTATGAATTACTACCTAAGGTAAATATTTTCAGAAAGGTCAGCCCGCGATTTGTGACTTAGGCTTTCAGTGCAACTCTTGTGTACTCTCAAACGGGTCGCGATAGAAGACTCTTGAGCCTAAGAAATAAAAGTTCTCTTAAAATGTTAATACTTTATCCAGTAGCTGGTTTACTGAGATTTAACATTTCCCGAAGGAATGTTTTTGCTAAGAATATTTTTCAAAAAAAAAAAAAATCTTTACACAATGTGAAAGAAATGGGAACCAGGAATTGTATTTTGTTCCCAAATACTGAATGCTTTCACCCCTAAGCTTTCTTTATTATTTCGAAGGAGTGAGACCTGAGGAGTTGGGAGAATTATTCTCAATCCCTTTTGAATTCCCTCCTTTTTTTATCCGTTTTCAATAGGCGGTATTCTATAGAAAGGTTACATTACCGCTTCCATTGTAGGTAGCTGAAAACTTACCTTACACATTATACAGTTCTTCTGGGAAACTGTAATATATAGCTTGAACTTAGGGCCGGTCTAAAAATTACTACGCTTTGACAATTATAGCCAAAGCGCATATTATATGCGCGTAACGGTTTATAAATATATAAATTCATATAGTGTGTTAACTGTAACTATTTTGTACGCGTATTATTGCGTCTATTGTATTCAAGGAATTTGTGTATTCTACGCATACCGACTTTTCGCTTAAAATGAACAGTTGTATGAAGATGAATTTTACGTTAATTCTTACATTCATTTTCCGACCATTTTTATGTATGCGTGAATTTTAGATCATGAAATTAGAGAACAAAAATAGTGCATAAATTACAGTGTTTGCATTATCTTTCTATGGCAGCTATATAATTATTATGCACTGTAAATTTTTT
This sequence comes from Trichonephila clavata, assembly GCA_019973975.1. Taxonomy (NCBI): domain Eukaryota; kingdom Metazoa; phylum Arthropoda; class Arachnida; order Araneae; family Nephilidae; genus Trichonephila; species Trichonephila clavata. The sequence goes on along the minus strand of BMAO01016864.1, from coordinate 144,272 downwards.
TAAAGATATTAAAACCATTACTAATACGTTAGGAGGGAAATAGTTTGCGTTGATTCAATGTTGTATTGGAATCATTCGTAAAGGGTTTTAAAAACGAAACAAAGAAAAAATGCAACTTCAATTTTTCCTCACTTGAAGACTGATTAAGTTTCTCTCTAATGTTTCATCTTTTTTAAGAATTAGCTATACCTGTCGGATATTCAACTGTTAAATTTGACTAAAAAAAATCTTGATTTTTAAGTAAGAAAATATTGGTATAAAATATTCGCGTGTTAGTGCGTTTGTATCATATACCAAATTAAAATGGTGGTTCAAAACTTGTTCTGATAGGAGTTCAAATTAAAAATAAATGCCACTTTCACTTTTTTGTAATGTGCAACTAATGTAAAAGAATTTTTATTTGAACTTTTCTTAAAACATCTTTTTTATCACTTGGGAGTATACTGAAAAACAAATTATTAGTTTTGCAAAATTATATCTTAAATGTTAGATCTGAAATATTGAGGAGAATTATCGAACTTTTATATGTAAATCATGGTAATTTCATGAATAATTGTTGATTATGGTTTTTTTATTGAAAATCAAAATTCTCTGCTTTAAATTATTTCTCTTAAGTTAATAAAAGATTTTTAAATGCAAATTTAAAAATTTTTAAAGCAATTTAAATTGCATCTTTTTGAATTTTTAAAATGGAGCTCGAAATTTTTGCCTAAAAGAAAAATAAAAGGTTGGAAAAAAAGAACTTTGGATTTATGTTTAAAAGAATTAAGTTATTTCCTCAATTTAGAGCTTGAATCTTTATATTTTATCTTTAAAGTTTTTTTCATAACAAAAAGTGATTGTATATTTGAAAAAAAAATATTAGTTTTTTCCTCAGTATAAGGATTTTTGCTTTGTATTACTGTTATTTTTTCAGTAAAACAACGGTTATTTTCGGGGAAAATGGATGTGAAAAATGTCTTAATAATATTCTTTAGAGAACCATAAACGAATTTGATAAAATATCTCACTTAAATTTAAAAAACTGCTATGCATGTTGCGATGAATCAGGAAGTAGAAGCTAACTATTATGTAGCAAAATAATAATTATTTTGAGGGAGATATTCTTCAGCCTTTTATAAAAGGATTCCACTGAAAAAAAGTATTTTTGAAATACTTTTCTACTGCTCGGAAAATTTTGGAATTTGAAATAAATTTCCATAAAAGGCATTAATTTATGTGACAAGTCGCTAATAATTTTGATTGTAATTCCACTGTGTACAAAAATGTTTTCATCTAAAATTCGTTTCGGATGATTTTTTAAAAAATTTTTAATTTATAGGATTAAAATATATTTCTTTGCATTCAGTTTTTTTTCCTTCAGAATAAGTGAACACGCGAATTGTTATTCAAAATCGAAACATTACTCTGTTTTAGAAGAAAGTTATGACTTTATTAAAAATTTGCTAATCTTCATTATAAAATATAAGGTGATGTACTTATTGTTATTTATTTATATCAAAATATTTATACCCCGCACAACACATCGCCAATTTATGTTTCCGCCAACACAGAAAAATGCTCCGTTATTCTTAAGGTTAATTAAGAATTAAAGCCTGGTTTTGTTTTACAAAAATACAGTATTAGTTTGATTTTATATACCGTAGAACAGCTTATAACGCGTACTTTTAGCACAAAAAAAATGAGATCGAAATTTACGGGTGCGCTTTATACTCCGGGTATAAAAATTATAGCTTCAAAAAAAAAAGAGATGAGCATAAGAAAAATTAATCTTCTGCATAAATCGAAATGCTGTTTCTTTTTAAAAGAAATATCATTCCATACGAATTTAAAGGGTTTTAAATCTAATAGTATACTATTTTTTCAAAATCCTTGGATAATAACTTGAATAAATAACTTAAAAACATGCGAGCATTGTACACCCACACTTCTGGTTCCTTTGTAAAAAGAGGAGGCGAGTTATACGGCGAATGTGCCTAAAAATTAAAAAATGCAGCTTGAAACTATGGGTGTGCGTTATACACCGGATTTTACGGTAAGTAATTATCGAAAACAACCTTAGTATTTATCTCTGATTAAATGATTTCTGTAAGTAAGGAAACGTTTGTGACGTTTGTATCTGTGGGCATCTGGACTGTAAAACAGTCCTCCATCCCATATCATGAAAGTCTTAGGTGTTGGAACGACTCTAGTTGGGTTTCTCATTCTACGGAGGGCATGATGGCTATTGGTCGTAGCGAGGAGATCCGGAGGCGGGGCTTATAGTGGCATCTTTACTTGAATTTTTTGCGCCTTTCCTTGGAGTTTTTTGACTTGGTTGAGAGCTGAGACTTTGCTCTCTGATTGGTCGAGGATGGATGAGGATAGAGACTCTTTATTTGCTGCCCAAAGGGGTGTAAAAAAAATGGAAAGAGTAGCTTGTCCAGTGGGGCAAAAATTAGAAAAATCAAAAGAAAAATTTAAAATAGAAATTTAATTTACTATTGGTGCAATAGTTAAAAATTATTGCAATAAAAATAAAAAATTAAGGCGGATTGTAAGAATCCAAGTGGATTCTTCTTGACCTTTTGGTATTAACATTTATATATAGGCATTTAAATTCAACATATTAATGTTGTTGGTATCAGGAAAATAATTTAAAAAGTTAATGGCTATTTTTTGGACGTGTGCTTTAAAACTATTAATTTTGAGAGCTTTATTTATATGATCATTTCTCATATATTTAGTTGTAAGTAATGAAGATTCGCAGTCGTTTTTATTCAACAAACTTGATTAAAAAATTATTCAGGAATCGATTTACTTTTCCGATACCGTTCATGAAACTCCTTAAGTTGCATTTGATATTGGCCCACACATTATAAATCAAATAAATATAGTGTTTAATTTGCTAAATATCTCGAATTGGAGGATATTTTCTCGGATGAGTTACGTACCGTTAGCGTCGAACAAGAACAATAAAGATAGACTTGGTATCAATGACAGCATTCGCCACTGACACAAATGGAGCTTTCTCTGCCCTCCCCGTAAATTTTCGTTTCCTTTCAAAAATTTTTTTTTTATGTAGAAAATGAGAGCATGAATACCAAGGACCACCGAAAAATCATCATCTACCATCCCTAGAAGGCGTTGCGCTTCACTGATGTCGAAGAACAAAGAACTGTAATTGTCTTATCCCTTCTTTTTTTCTTTTAGTCTTGATTGCATTTTCATTTTTATTTCCCTGGATGATTCACTGTCTCTTTTCTTTGTAACGGTTATATTCAGAGTATACACCCGCTGTGTATCATTATAAACCTATATGACCAAGGACTTCTTGCATCTTTCTTCTCTAAACCAAGTAAGGCACATTGGTAATGAGAAAAGCTAGACGATGCGGTGCTTTTTGAGCCTAAAATTATCTCTTCCCGACAAGGTGAATTCCTCCCACTGCAACTGAAATATAGGTCTCATGAGACAAAAACCACACAAAGATCCATTACTGTTGGCAATACTTACTTAGTTTCTTTTATTGTGAAGAACTGGGCACTCAATAACAAATATTTGACTTTATTTTAACGTTAATAGAATGGAAACAGACTGTGAACCACTAATTTCTGGAGTCAGTTCTGTTCTTACTTTCATTTTCGGTACCGTTTCTGGCAGTATTTCGCTGGTATGCTTCTTTGTTTTTAGTGTTTAGTTTGTTTTTCTTCTGTGAAAAAATGTTCATCCTTATATATTTTTATACATTGTTTGGGTTCAGTGGATTATTCAGTTATTTTGTATCAATTTTTCGAGTTTCATTTTCCCAAGCGATGAAACACAATGCTGAGATTGAGTGAATTAGACGGTGGTCTTACTTTATGTTTTATAATTATTTTCATTTTTGATGCCGTATTCGATCCTTAATTTTTTATTACGAAAACGGAATATAAACGTTGGATTCACACTGCATCGTAAAAAAAAAAAAATTCTGTAAAACTTATATGGTCTAAATGAGATACCTATTTTCTTCTGCGACTTGAAAGATAACTGTGTTTAATTTTAGGAAAGGAAGACTAAAAAAAATTTCTTTGATATATCAAGCAGTTAATGCCACAATTTAATGTAAAAAAGGGAATTCCTTTAGAAAAGTGGATTTCCTCTAAAGGGTGCAAAAGATATAAGCGCAACGAGAAGCCTCGCAGCATTTTGATACGAGGTCTTTAGAAATGAAATGAAATGAAGAATAATTAAGACGTTTGTAGTCAATGTTCATTAAAATCTGAAGAATTAATGTAAGAGAGTATATTATAATAATATTATGCTACGTAACGGCCTTTTTATTTCGAGATTTTGGATGAGTATGTACTTTATACATTAAAGATCGAACTGAGACAATACATCACGCTTTTTTGAAGCTCTTTATCATTTTTTAAAATACAATATCAGATACATTATGAAAAGTCAATTAATCATACCCAAAGTATATTTGCAATACTGTAGCTTTTTCTTTCTTTCTTTTTCATATTGACTTATAAAACACAGAAATAAAAAAAAATATTTCAGATTTCCCAGCATATATATTTAAATACTGATTTTTAAACCTTAATTTTAATCTTATTTTTATCAAACAAAATTTGAAAAGGCACGAATTTTTTAAGAACATAAGCACAAAGTTTATGAACATTAATTACATTGATGAATTTCTCTTATGAAATTATTTTAAAAGGATTATAGCAATAGCTGAAAAGAAATTTTTTAAAAAAAGCCATATCTAAAGGAAATTCTAAGCAATTTTTATTTAAATTAAATTGTTAAATGATGTAATTTATTAAAGAAATTTTGATGCAGTAAAATATTTAACGTGATTACTCATCTATAATGCAAAACATAGTACTGAATTCGTAGAAAAAGTTATTTAATGATAAGTAATTAGTCAGATGTTGAAATCAGTCAACACATGAATAATTTTGACGTACAAAAATTATTCCGTCGGGAATTTTTGCATTGTAGGTTTCTACGTAAGCTTTGTTTAGTTGTCATTTCTAACCACGTAAACGCGTTTTTCAGTATTGCATCCTTATTTAAATTGTTTAAAACTGTATAAATCTACGTGTGTACTTTATTGCATTCTTCTCCTGGCTTGTGATTGACTATCGAAAATTCTTCCTCTCATCGACACGTACGGGTGTGAGCGCATTGTACTTTCTTCACAATGCGTCAAGATTAAAGGGGAAAAAATCGTTTCTTTTCATCTCTTCTATTGCGAAGAAGCTGTTAGCATAGATACACTTAAAATACTACCGTGAAATTATTCTGTTCTCAGCAAGGCGTAGCTCGAAAAAGCGCAGGAAAAGATGGAAGAAGAAATAATAAGAAAAAATAATAATAAAGTAAATAAATAAACCCAAATATTTGACAGAGGGGAAAGCCGGACAGGTAGGGAAACCCCCCACCGTATCTTTTCAACTTGAAGCTATCTCAAATCTTGTTATCTGCGGCATGCCATCAAGCGGTTGGTGCGGCCGCTTTAAAAAAAATGTGTGAGAGAGGGGGGAATCACACACATAAAAGTGAGGCTGGTTGGGGTTCATTTTTCCCTTCGTGGGGAATAGGGATATTCTGTCAAGACGACAGGAAGGGTCAAACTTTCAGCAGGTCGAATTCTGCTTTGCAACGAGACGGTTCAAGTTGCATAAGGTGTGTTTGGATTCAAGCTTCTTTAACTACCACAAAAATACGCCATAGTTTATTTTAAAACTTGGGTATTACATGAATTGACCTTCACCAGAGGGGAAGACAGGATTTTCTTGCGAGTTAAAGTGCATGGATCTTTTCAAGCTTCTGCTTTGTTCATTTACTTTTTATTTTAAAATACCTTCAAGTGTAAAAGATGTTTGAATTTATTTTAAAAAATTTATGCATTTATAGAATTATAAGTTGCTTTCAACCAGGGATATTCATAAGCATTTAGATTTGAACTCATCTTTACCTTTTTTTTTAAATGTATACACCAAGCTCTTTTCTTAATAGTTTTATTTTTAAACGAGTATTATATATATATAAGTACATTTCGCTTTGAATCTTGATAAAAAAAAGAATCAGATTTAAGTAATATGAGGTGTTCCCTTTCCTCAACAGTAAAATGCGCTTAAATTTAAGAATAACTGTAAATAATTTAATTACCAAGAATAATTAGGTTCAAATTAAGGAAGGTATATTACATTGAGTTTTTTTCTTTCTTTTTGTACTTATAAAAATGTATAGGTTACTATATTTTTTTTCTAGTACAAAAGTGTAAGACATAGTTTATTATTATTATTATTATTATTTTTGAAGATAAAATATCAAATATAATTTAAATGATACACAAAGTAAGAACATTCATACTCTACGGGGTTTTTCAAGTACTTTTTTTAAATCATTAGAAGTTCACAGTAATTATTTTAAAATTTAAGTATATTTTTTGACGTAAATATATATATTTACTTCAAAAGCTTTCGGTTTTTTTTTCTTTGATTCAAAGATGAAGATTTTAAGTTTTAATGTTCAAGTGAATGATTTATTAAACGGAAAAAAATTCCTGTTCGAGTTCGTTTGAATATAAATTTTCTTATTCTGTTGATGTAATACTGTACTCATATTTCTTTTGAAATTTAAGCGTTCTAAAAATTTAACTTTTCCTGTAAATAAAAAATTTTCCTGTTCGAGAGAATTTTCCTGTAGAGTTTTTGCTGCATTATTGTTATTGAAGAAGAAAAAGAAGAAAAAATCACAAATTTGATTTTATGTTGGTGAAAAATATTTAGAAGGAATATGATTACTCTTACCTGAATAAAACAATTATTCTTCTGATTAATCTAGGTTAAAAATTAATCTGTAAATAATTAAATTTTTGTCAATTTAAAAATACGGGGAAGGTATTGAATGAGAGTGAGTCAGTTATATATTAACGTCGCACTATAAAGCAACACGAGGGCTATTGGCGATGGACCTCGTAATTCTGAACCTCGGTCAGGTGACGAGGAAGATACCAGAGTTGTCAAACGTGCATCGGCCCCCTCTGCACGGCGGGTCCTTTTTTCGGGGAAGGTATTTTTTACTGATTTGAAAAGTTGTGAACATTTCTATTTTTTCTGAAAAGATGTGCATTGATACATTTATTAATTCATTTCTGTAAGAAAATACCTAATAGACTTTTCATTTTGGTCACATTTTGTAGAACAAGGATTGATATTTCAATTTAATTTTGATTATTAAACTTGAAATAAAAACTCATTAAAATTTTTAATTTATCAATCTTTAATCGACAGAGAAATATTCCTTTGATTCAATGTACAAACAGTATTTTGTACTGGACATATGGAACATTATTAAATATAAAATTCCGTAGAGTTATAGGTGGGGGATACCCAAATAACATCTCATCAAAAATTTATATGCATGCGATACAAAAATACGTGAAAATGCTTTAATACCTAAAAAATTTTATAAATAACATTTTCTTTAAAAAAAAATTTTTTTTTAGCAGTCTTGCATGTTTTTATACAAATAAGATTTTCTTTTTGTATTATAATATAATTAAGTCAAAACTATAGTAAAAACATTTAGTTACTTTCCTTCAGAATATGCCTTTTAATTTGATAAAAGTTTTATATAAAACTAAAAATATTTAGTTTAAAAAGTATATATTCCATATTCTATCTTTCACTTTCAGTATGTTTATTTAAGTATCATCTTAAACTTGGTTTTTTAGTAAAAAAGTTTTGCTTTTAGAAAGAAAAAAAAATTCCGAGGCATCTTTTCTTTCTAGGAAACAATTACGTAGAATTGGATTTCGTGCAATAAAAAGCTTTTCTAAATAGTAATTTAATATTAAAATTCATTGCACGTTTTTTGACAGGCATCCATAGAAATTTTATATTTTTTTAAAAAGTTTAAATGTATCAGAGTGTTAATTCAAACACACTGAAAATATAATTTAATGTGTGACGTATCTGTAACCTTGGATGTAATAAGAATACTCTATTCCTGTGAGAGAAAAAGTGGAATTTATTCCGTATTACTAAACGGTTTCTCATTGTAATACCTTTCGTTCTTTATCTTCTTTTTCTACTCGATTGACTTCTTCTAGGTCAAGTGATTACTGCATTTGAGAGCTTTTACGTTTAAATTTCAAATTTCAGCTGTATCGCAAAATTATTGTTATATGCGTTGGAAAAAGTAGAGATAAAAAAAATGCAACGTGCACTTAAGCCGGTATGTGATAGTGAGAGAGAGAGAGAGTTTTACTTTATACTTATTCATGGAGAGCATTTTGAAAGAACTTTGTTTTTGTTTGATATTGCTGGAAAATTTTTACGCTACTGCTAATGACTGGCTGCTTGTAAGTGCTTTATGTCGTTTTGTTTTGCTTTGGGATACTTAAAACTTTCCTCTTTTGTTTTGTTTTCAAGCGAGCGAATGAAACCATTTTCAGTAGAGTTTTGTGTCGCCTCAAATTAAAGGCTCGGTGACGGAAGAAGATGAGACATTGTGGATTCATGAGTGGTCTAACCACAAAAAAGAATTCTGGATATAGAAAAGAAAGAATGAGAAGAAGGAAAATACAAAAAGAGAAAAACACTTCTAGCCAAATCCGGTTTCCAGTTTCTCCATAAGATAATATCCATCCACCATAGTATGCGCCAGGGGGCAGGTTGCTTCTCATAGTAATGGAGGAAAAAAAACATCACCAAAAAATATGAGCTTGGTGATCTGTATCTAAAGTACAGATACACTACTTTAATATTCCGCTGATAGTTCGGTATACGGGGAGTGGACCCGGTCAAGCAGCCCCTATTTAGGGAGGGGACAATGGAATGTTGACTATGGGGGTTGCAAAAACTAGGTGCGTCTCATTGCTGAAGCAGCACATTTAATGCATTAATCATGACAATGTGTCTGAGCCTCCCTCTTGCGTATATTTCCATCCATCCTAGCATCTCTTCGCGGGTTTTTGTCTGACGGTTCAGTTCGCTTGAAACCTAGCCCATTCCTACTTAACCTTTGCATCATCTTCCAAAGCCTGGCGCTTTTTTGCGATTTTATTTATTTTGATTGTACTTCTTTTGATTTATTTCCTGATAGATGTAAACTATTTGATGCTTCAGTTGTTTTGGAGAGTTACGTGCATACAGGGCTAACTACCACACCTCCTTACTTGCGTGTTTGTATTAAAAAAGAAAAAAAAGGAATTGTGTGCCCGGCAACTTCTTCCCATGGACATTACTTGGCCCCACTTTATCTTTTAGCGCATTTCTTTTTCTTTTTTTTCAAATCTTGTTGCTTTTTATTATTTTTTTACCCCTCCTTCATGCATTATCGGTAAAAGAGGAATAATTAAAGAGCTTAGCTCGGTAATATGCCTCACTCTCTGATCATTTCCTCTCTTTGAAACAGAGCTGAGGAATATAAATTAATGCCATCGGATGTCCAGCCAGAATCTTGTTCCACTCCCTTTTTCAAACACATCGTGATAGATACTAAAACTTCATCGAAAGGTTACTTTGGATTTTTTTTTTAAATATAACTCTGGATAAGTACGTGAGAAGAAAGAGTTTCTTGGAAATATTTCGCAGTTGTTTTTGCCTTATTCCATGGTGTGGAGGAACATCATATATTATGAAACGCAGGGTGTCCATAAATAATTAGACACATTCTAGCATCATGTGAAATAAAACAAAAATGCTTCTAGAGATAAGAATGAAGTATTTTTAATTACCTGAAATTCGACTTAGAAAATTGATAAATTTCTACACAACATCATTCTGCTGATGGTTTTGTACCCAGATAATGTTCAACCTAGCTCAAAATTTTTCAAACGTCTGAAATACATGGATATAAGGGCAACGGTATTTGGTATATGTGTTTTAAGACGTTGCATTTTTAAGATTCTTAGATTTAGTGTAATGTTTTGTTAGTTACAAACTGATCCTCTCCAAAATTACAAGTGATACATAAATAACCTTTTTCCTTTATCAGATACTTTAGTTGAAGTAGGCATGGCTTATATTTTGTATGTGTCCTAAGAAAACCATTAAAATAATACTGTATCTATCTGATGCTCTTCCATGCTGTATTTTGAACTGTCAAATATTCTTATTATAAAATAACATATTATAACTAATAAATTATAAACCACAGAGTAGCTATTAGGAATCGAATAGAAAATCTTGTACCCTACATTTGATGCCATGACAATGGATGCATTACTGAGATGAATGACTTTCCACTTTTGTGTTTTAATAAAGCTAACTTCTTCACAAAATAACTTATGCACTGTTTTAAATTGCTGAAAATTATAACTGAATGCTTGACACCAATTTTTAAATTACTAAGATTGTAATAATCTTTTAAATTAAACAACAATACTTTAAAAAGAAGAAATATATGATAACTAATGCATTATTTGCATTGGAAAATTTATCGCATTCGAAGTGATAATAGTTTATTTCAAGGTCTGTATGTTTGCAAAATCATAATTATTAGTTGAGTTATTAGTAAAACAACAATCAGTTGGCATCAATTACTTGTAGAACAAAAGAGACTAAACTAGTATTTTTGTGGTCCGAAAATAGAGATTGGTGACAAAAGTCAATTAAAATAATTCTATACGTGACTCTCGTGAAGTTTCTATTCTTCTAAACGTGTGATTGGATTATTTAATTATGTTATATCTCAAGTAAATAAATAAACTGTCGTTTTATATAATGAAAAATTGTTTCACTTTCAAGACTTCAAGGATGTTGTTATCGGTGATATCTATTAGATTTTATTACTGTTTAAAATGCTTTTTTTATGTTAGAAACAAGTTAGTCACTGCCTATAGAAAATGCTCAGCCACAAATAATTTAGAGTAGCACATGTTTTACAAGTGTTAATTTTATGCATTGCAATTTATTTGGAAATATATTTTTCTTTTTTTTTCTCTCTCTATCGATAAAATAACATTCTTATAAATATTTAGTAAGAGTAATGCCTCTTATTTTTTAAAATTTCTCTCATAGTTGTATGATCAAACCCTTGCGAATAAAATATTTAAAATTGAATTTAAACCATATGATACTTACAACTGATATTTTTAAAAAATATTCTGTCAAATGGATTCTTTTTTGGGTGTTAATAGAACATTTATTAAACAATATTCTTGGGCATTTCATCATAATAAAATGGCCCAAACTGCTATCAATAATGTAGTCATTAAAAAAAAAGCTATTTTTGGTAGGAAAATTAGGATTTTGATTATTTTATTTTAATCTTTCGCCGTAAAATACTACAGTTTCTGCTATATTTTGTGTTTCCATGCTTAATTTAATTTTAAAATATGGTGTACCTCAACATATCTGTTTTATGAAGGAGCATTGAAATCTGTTCAGTTTGCTAATTCATATCTACCAATTGTAATTAAAATGCTTCTGAGAAGTATATATATATATGGTTCTTCTATTATCCTTTTAAAAAAGCGCCTTGTATGCTTGGTTTATATATATATATATATATAGTTTTCATGACATCTTATCAAAACCAATTAATTTTCTTATATCTCTTTCGTTGTTGACGATTTTCTGTTTGATTATGTATAGTTTTTTCCGGGTTATATCTCTAGACTTAACTACTTGCTCAACTTAGAATGTAAATTTTGATTACTTACATTGATTTAGAAACTATGGTGAGGAGCAACTATCGGGAGAAAAAAAAGACTTCGCATAAAATCTGAGCCCCCCTCCCTATCTTCTGTATATGGAACACACGTAGAAAATTTCGAAAGTTATTATCTGCTGCTTATAAGCAAAGAACATAGTCAAATCTCTTAGATTTACTGGCAAATTCTAATATTTTTGTCTATCTACACTGAATTATAAACACGAAATGTCAAATGTAAAAACGAAATGTTTTAAATGTTCTTATTTTCTGTTACAGTATTTTCAACTCAAAAGTAAAAAATAAGGATAAAATTACTTACTCGCAAAAAAAAAAAAGTTTAGTACAAGACGGTTCATGAGAACTTTCTTAAATAAAAATCATAAAATAGATTTTTAAAAAAAGTCATCTTCGATTTACTGCTAAGCCCCACGATTTCAATAGATTTCCTCTTTTTTTCTCATTTCAAAACTTAAACTACTTTTCGTAACTTGGTTAACAAAAATTCAAGAATACGACACTGAATCGTTCCATTCTTGTTTATGAATTGTTATTATCATTATTATTTGGAACTTGGCTTTTTCCCCTTTACAACTAAAAAAGATACTTTTGCCGAATGCTGTGTAGAAACTAGAAATTCAATGGTAAAATGGATCATGCTTAGTTTTTTGCGATTTCCTTTTCTCCATCAGTGACCAATGCTAAACAAGGCGATGATGCGCATCAACGAGTCGCTTATGTCCCGTGAAGTTCAAAACACACGTGTTCACTGGTTAAACTGTTTAAAGTATCTAAGAGAAGCAAAAAAAAAAAAAAAAAAATGAAAATTAAGTGTGGTTTGAGACATTTTATACAATAATAGTAACAAATCATGTGATACAGAAACAACGACCAAGACTTCGTAATAACATATCGAAGGAGATAGCACATTTTTGAGGTATTCCGCTGGAAACTTGTTTTAAAAGTTTTTTTCTGGAACAAATTTCACATTTTTTTAAATCATGGTTTCATTGATGTTTTTTTAAATTATCTCAATTTTTGTTTTCATAGAATTTAATGAAAGAATATAAAAATTTCCGTTTAGAAAGCTCGCCGTCTTGATAGTAACTGACTTCACACATCCATTTTTCTCCCATAAAAGTTTCCATTCTAGTATGTAATGGTTATATATGGAAAGAAAATAATAATATAAAGATGGGACACACTATATATATTCTTGCATATATACGCACTTATTCTTTGACTTACGACCTATGTGTGACTTATGACCCGACAACATAAAATAAATCAACAAAAGTCGTGTATAAAGTAAGGTATCGATATTATAGAGCACAGTGGTCCCCAACCCCTCAGCCGTGAACTGGTACCGATCCGTGGTTCAAATGGTACTGGACCGCCCAAGGGACATTAAATTATTTTTATTTGATTAACTGTAGAGTATTTCTCTCGGGTTTGTGCGACTTACCATGGAAATCACTTTGTATCCATTTTTTTGATGCAACTGTTTTTTTATCTGGAGGCATTTTTAAATACAATTAAATTAAAATTGTTAAATCAAAACAATCTAAAATATAAACATTTAACGTCTCTCCCTCAGCGGGCCGCGGTCATTATCAAACATTGACCGGTCCGCGGCTATAAAAAGGTTAGGGAATACTGTTATAGAGTATATAATGTATATTTTATATTATATACACTTTTTAGACCCTTTTGAATGAGAAGTGTGTGGTGTGTGTTGAAAAATATAAATCTCTCTCATTTGTGATTAATTATTCGACTTACGGCCTGTTAGGTGGAACGGAACGCGGTAAGTATATAAAAGTTCTCGAATTCAAAGTTTTTGAAATATAATGCGTGTTCAAAAACTTTTATTGTGCTTTTTTAAGTAAGAATAATTGTGTTGCTAACACGTTTTTAATATGAAACATTTCGAATACATGAATTTACAACGAAATAAACTTAATGTTTCGAATTTTTCCGTTAATTTTCGGATAAAGGTTAATGTGAAGATTGTTTATAAGGCAAATTCTTCGACAAAAGGGAAGGGAGAAAAACTTGATTACGAATAAAAAAATAAAAAAAGGTTTATTTATTATACGTGTTTATAAAATGGGTGCAATAAATAGTATAATTTAGTATGACAATAAAAAAAGTTTTTGCTTTCGCGAAAGGTTAACTGATGCTTGATATAATCTTAGAGTAATATTTAATATTCGTATTTTTGACGATATTTTTAAAAGATATTTAGAGACTCAAGAAACAAAGGAATAAATAGAGCGAAGTCATATACTCATACAATTGCTTGATGAGTGATGAGAAAAGTTGTTCTGGCTTGTAATATAGGAAGTTAAAAGAAATATTTAGACCAGTTTTTAACAAGTAATTTGCACAATCATAAGCAAAAAGACGGACAATATGCGGACTGAGATAAGGTAAAGGTTAAGACAAATCTATAATGTGTATTTTTCAGATCCTTATTATAAAATTATGAGAATAAATATTTACATATATATTCAAGATAATTATTTGGATAGTTTAACTCGCAACAATAATCGATGTGAAGAAACAGAAGAATTATCATATTGCGTACTTTTTTTAATTATCACTTCAATTAAAATATGGACTGAGATGTTAATTAACTATTGATTCAAATATAGTATGGGAAAGATAGTAGTTACACATCACAAATCCCATAATAAAATTACTGTAAGTAATATTGGCTATTCATAAGGATTGCAGTGCTATTTATAATCTATTTTTAGGTTTAACTGTACTATAAAATTTGAGCAGTAATATATATGAATTTTGGTAAACTGAACATTGGTTGAATATATTACAATAATTTCAAAAGTAAAATTATTACTCAGATGCACATGTTATGTATATATAAATTTTAAAATTTCTCAAAAGTTCAGAAAATCCTTCCATCAAATAAACTTTTATTTTTCTTTATTGCGTTACTTTAAGTTTATTATTTCGCATTTTTTGTTGTAACTGATGAAACACAAGATTAGCATGTTGCAACATCCTTGAGAGGCAATGAAATTTTTTTGTCTAAATTTATAATAATTATTTGAGTAAAAGGAGTGTTTCCACAAATGGATTTTTGATCCTTATAATATTATTTGTACCGATATTTGTCCGCATTTGACTTATATGTGAGTCATTCATGGCTACTCCAAAACATTTTTAATATCGAATTATAATTTTAAATATTAGTCGACCCTAGCTCCGTTGTAATATCTCATTTTATATATGAAAGTTTTTACACCTATAGGAAAAAACATACAATTTACATCCAATATCTGTAGAGGGAAACGAGGTTTCATTTTGTGCTTTTTCAGACAAAAACTTCAAAGACAACTTTCTGAAACCTGTAAACGTACATTATGATTAGTATTTGTGTGTGAGGTGAGAGCCCCTCCCGCCCCCTAAAAAGCAAATTAACTTAAAAGGGGTTGTATTGATAAGTTTTCCGTTCTTTCGAAATACCCGAAGTTAGTATAATTTTCAGTCGATTTCCGACGCTAAGACAATGTATGATCCAAACCAATGTATCATCCACCATTAACTACGTACGCTTCAAAAAACATAGGCTTGTTTTATATACAATATATGTAGAAGGTTGTATCAATTTTTTTTCAAAATTTCAAAACTCACTTATGTGGAAAACATGTTCTTTGATACACAAATGAAGGGAAAAATGTGATAAAAAAATCAATCTTTATGTTAAGTACTGTCCCAATAGAAATGAAGTTTAGGTATTTAAGCCTTTTTATGGTAAAATGTCAAAGTAAAACAGGCATGAAGTATTTTGTTAAAAAATAACAGGTGTTTTAGTACTTTTTAATATTTATTGCAATCAGAAAACTCTAAATAATTACAAGAAAAAAACATCTGGTACATTTAACAACTACTTTAGTATTATGAGGAGAGAGAGCTGGGGTTAAAAATGTTGTATTGTCCACTGTAGTACTCAGTACTCATTTATCAATAATAATCGTTTTTGGCTATATATAATACAGAAAAATAACTTTATTTTGAGTCTAAAATCAACTGTTATTAAAATTATTTTTTTTAATCATTTTTCTCTTTATCTCATCTCGTATCATCGAACATCTTTTCCGTGTAGCTAGGTTCCAGTTATTAATAATTTTTTTTACTCCACATAACCACGATCCACCTAAGTATGTAAAACACTTACCTATATGTTTTAAAATGGAGGAAAAGCGTTGAAATTGTATGTAGCCACACTCTCATGTTTCATTTTATGACGGATTATTTTCACTGTATCAAAGTATAATTTACAATTTTATTCTTCTTAGTGAAAAAAGGAAAGAAAAATCAGAGTGCCTTCCCACTGTTAATTATAGCAGATGTAAATCTTTGCCTTGAATGAATGAAAAAATAGCTTGTATCGCAGTTTACTTGAAAAATTTGAAAGCTAAATCATTTTTACTAGAGAATTTTCAACTGGATTTAAGTTACTTAGGCACATTTTTTGATGAAAAGCAAATAATGTTTTGTGAAAGGAGTTACGGACGTGCTTTATTACTTAATTGTTCCTTTTTCTCTAGAGGATTATAGCAAATTAAAATATTCATATAATTTTCGATCTGTACTATTAAATCACTTATCGTGCTCCTATTTTTGGATGAATTTGTTCAATATGTTGAAGTCAATATGATCTAGTAATCAATCATTAACGTGTGTAATATGTTTTTAAAGAATAGGAAAACGTAAAAATACTCTTTAAAGATTAAGTAATTGATTTTGTTAATTGCTAAGCAAATTATAAATTTCATTCAGTATGTAACAGTATATATATATATTTGCATATAATGTATAGTAAGACTCTCATATAGTTTTTATAATACCGTAAAATCCGGCTTATAACGCGCACTTTTAACACACAAAAAAAATAAGATACTTGATTTAAGGGTGCACGTTATACGCCGAGTATAAAAACAATAACTTTAACAATAACAAAAGAGATGAGCATAAACAAATTTACTTCTACTTATATCGAAGTACTGTTTGTTTAAAAGAAAGGACATTACTTATGATCTAAAAGAGTTATAGTTTTAGAAATATACTATATTTTTTAAAAGTCTGAGATAATATCTTGAACAAATGACTTCAAAACATAAGAGCATTGTCTACTAACATGTCATATATCTTCGTAAAAAAAGAGGGTAAGCGTTATACGACGAATATACCTAAAAATTAAAAAAATCAGCTTGAAAGTATAGGTGCGCGTTATATGCCGGATTTTACGGTATATCTGGAAAACTGTGAACTATACTTATAATAGATACTGATTTAAGAAAAATTGTTTTTCACAGCTACTGTTTATTGTGAAGTAGATGCAGGATCACTGGCGTAGCTAGTTCTGAGTGGATCCTGTATCAAAATTATTTCGGGGTCCTGTTATAGATATGAAATCTCTGTTAGTAGAGCTCTGTTAGTGTTATGAGAGCTCTGTTAGTTACACATGTTGAGGCTCTTGTAGCTTGGAGGCCCCATATCATCGACACGGTGGTAGCTACGCCCCTAAGCAGGATCAGACATTGAAAATCAAAAAAAATTTTGAAGGTTAATTTCAAAATTTTTATTATAACATGCCCCTTCTTCTTAGACTTGTACATTTTGAAGGGAAGTGCGGGAGGAGGAAAAGAACCACACTTTTAAATGCATTTAGGATTTAAGTTAGTAGTTGCGGAGGATTTATTGCTACCGTGTATAAATGCATAGAAACCATAATAATAATGTTTACATGTATTATTTTTAAAATATTTTTTTCGAAAAGTTAACCTGCATGCATATGTATTATTTAAAAAAAATCAGACTTTTTTTCTTTACATTTTCAAATATACAAAATCTACTTCCAGTTCTCGCAATCTTTGCGGAATTGCCCTTTTAGTTCTTGAACGGTCTAAAATTATGCCATTTGGTTGAAAATCGATTCCATTGGGTAGTGTTTAATGGCAGATTTTAAGGTCGGCGTAGTATATATTTTACCTTTCTGCTATTTATCAAAAGAAGGATCAGTAATTTTCTCCTCCCACCGTTCCCTTCTTTTTCTTTCTCTTATTCCAAAACAACAAGTCTGCTTACTAAAATGCTGGAGTATTTTTTATCTTCTTATACTACTGTTGTTGTTTTGTTTACAGAAATTCAGTCTTTTTATTATTATTTATTTTTTTATTTCTCTCTTCCAAATTATGAAGACTCGAGTCATAATTTGCCGATGCGAGGCCGAACTAAGCATTGTCTGAAACTGGGGTTGCCGGCAATAAGATAGGAGAAAAAGGCCAGAACAAAAATTCATATCTAAAAGCCGACGGCGAAACTAAATATTCGAGACAATAAGAGATGAAAAGCCTATTTGGGCGGATCCCCCTTCAAGGCTTTAAAGAAGGGCCAGTGACAATGGTATCATGCAGTATGGGAGTGAGGTATAAAGCATCTTCAAAAAGCTATGATTAAGGCTAGATTCCTTCGTGAGACTTTGGATTCCTGTTTTTGTAGCCAGGATGAAATTTTTATTTGTTTATTTGCTTTTATATATATTTATATATATATACATGTGTGTGTGTGTTTCTTCATTTCTTCCGTTCGTCTTTGAGAAGGCTCGTTCTACTACTAAAAGATTTTTATTAGTTAGGTTTTTGTGTGAAATAGCTGCTATCTGGCTGGAGTTGAGAAACTGTTGTCGAGGTCCAGTTCCTGTTTTGTAATGGGCTGCTTTCAAGATTAAAAGGAAAAGAACTTGAGAGGCGTTTTGTGGTCGGTGTTGTTGATGTTCCTTACTTCTCCCTTTCTTTTTAACTTCAAAATTTGTCTGCTTAAGCCTTTCTAGGGAAGAAAACTCTTATTATGAGTACATCAAAAACGAAATTGGACAGCTGGAATCATACGACGTTGTTACTCTTAGGTCTATAATTTTATATATATTAACCTTGTTTTCGAACTAAGCATTCAAGTGGTTTGGTTTTTTTAACGAATCTTTGCATAACTCATGGGTTGTATCTAAATAATTTAAGTCTTTAAATTCTTTATGTTGAATCTCTCTCTCAATTATGTTGCAATTTTATGCGTGGATTCTAATGTTTTAATTTTGCAAAATTTATTCTGCAAATCCAGATATACCTTCTTTTTTTATTGAAATGAAGTATTTATATTTGTAGACTATGAAAAATATTACTTAAAAGTCTCACATCAAATACCTCCATTTTATTTTTAATTAAAATTTTTAGTACAGCGATATTATTTTTCAAAGGGATTGAATTTAGAAAATAATCAGTATTTATACTTGATGAAGCAAAATACGAATTATTGCTTGGTATAGAAATAATTTAAGGCATGAAAATGCAGTTTTCTATCAGATACGAAATTCAAACAAACGCTTTTCTTAATATTTTATTCTTTTCTTTGCATTTTAATCTGAGCTAATAGCTGTACATATTATCTTTGTCAAATTTGAAATATGTTTCGTTTTACAGGAATTTTTTACTGAACAGTAATGCATTAAATGATATTTTTGTGTGTATGATTCACATTTTTCCAAGCTGAATTTCTTCCAGTGAACAATATTAAATAACTTCTTTTTATTACTTGCTGAATATTGAACGGAATATCTCGGTTTCATATATAATTAAAATTGAAAAAATTTATAAAGCTTCTCAAAAACATACTTTATAATTATGTGTGACTGAAAATACTTTTAATACTTAAAAACTCTCTCTTATAAGGTTAAATATAAACTTGAGTATAGAAACTATAAATTTTATTTTCTATTGCAGTTATGGAATTTTGTCCATGCCACGCATTGCGTTTCCTTTCAAATCTTTAACCGACGGATAGTACTCCTCAAATATTTCATTAACTTGTATTTGAAAATAGAAATTCATTCTTACGCGTATGTTGTAATGTTCTATACACATTTCAAATGATTTCTACTTAAATTTGTATTGTTCTTCAAGTTATTATAAAATGATATGATCTGGCGTATATGGTAAAGGCGTATGGTCTGGCGTATGGAGTGTGATTGATTCCACATTTAAAATTCATTTATTTACCCAGACATGGTGTCCTTTTTCTATTCATATGTTATCAGGACATTTTCTGTGTATTGATCGTCAAATATTTTTAAATGTAAGCTAAGTTGTAATTAAACAACAACATGATTGAAATTTACGCATTGGCAATAAATTGCGCATTCTCATTGCATGTTTCATGTCTCAATCGCTTGCAGCAAATTGTGTTCATTTCATTATTTTATTTAGGTTGAGTTGACGTTGGTGCTGAAATTTATTAAATAATATAAATCTATATACAAGTTAATTAGAAAGAAAAACTGGAACGTAATGAAAAATATTGCGAATGCGTATTCTATGGGTGACCACATGTGTTAAATCACTTTTACTAGATTGAATAAGCATGCCTGCTGGTCAGATACAGGCGATTCTATATTTAAATTGTATTAAACAGAGAAGAAAGTAGCATACATGTGATTTGTAGTAAAATGCAGATGAACTTTAGTCATAAAATTTTAGTGCATATCTCCGAGCATTACATATTCCCGATCGATTATGATAGGTAAACTCGCTTCAAAATTAATTTTTGCAGAGTATAAAACTATTCATTTGTTCTTTATAAGAACAATAATTATGCTATTAATCGATAATTGTGTTATTAATCGAAAAAGTGATTGTTACATCTTTTAATTATATAAAAATGTTTTCTTACATTCCTGTGTGACAGACAATTAATTCTTTCAATTACCTGAATTTATCTCAGTTTCGTTTAACATTTTAATTATTCGCATACATACTTATTCTGCGTCTTCTTTTGCGTAATACTTATTTTTCATAATTCAGTTAAAATAATAGGAGCAATTGTAATAGATCCTTGTAACAAATTATTGAAATAAATTCTTACAACAGTTATGAAATATACATATTTATATCAGAAATACACTTTTAAATTACAAACGTCATATGTTACTCAGATAGACTTAGAAACAGACTAATAGGAACTAATGAAAAGATACACTGGATACCTTACAATTATCTACGAATGTATTTGTAATAAATAATAAAGTATAATTCAAAACATGTGTTAGAATAAGCACGTTATTGTTCTATATTTCCGTAGAAATGTATTTTTCTTTTCGTCGACATATACCTACTGTATTCTTTATGTTCGATATTTATATACATTCGCGATAACATAAAAAAGGGGCTCGTTAGGGAACTATTCGAATGAGATGAGAATCCTACATTTATTAAAAACGGAACATAAAAATATCATAGGAATTCAATGTTTTATTCAGGGAAAACAGCTACAAGAGAGATAAAATTAATACGTTAGCCCATTTCTAGGCTAGATGAAAAGTGTTATTCGCTCAGGCATTGACTTAAACAATTGGGGTAAGATCTACAGAATGGCACTTTCCAAATGAGAGTTAGATGGGCACGATTCAGGTCGGAGACATCTGCTCATCAGAGTCCTCATCGTGCTGTATTATGGACAGATCAGGCAATCGAGCTGACCCGCGTAAGTATCGAGAAGGCATGAAAATAAGGAGCAGAAAGGTGTGCCGTATGCGGCCGGCATTGTTCTGTTGAAATGAGGACAGTTAGTAAAAAAGGGCAATACCACGGGGCGTAGAATCTCGTCGACGTAACGCTGTGTTGTACGAATGTCATGGATGACAACCAAAGGGAACCCCTGGCTATCAAATGAAATGGCACCTTGTACCGTAACTCTTGTTTGTTGGATTGTATGGTGGATGAAATTCTGATGGGTATCCCATCTTATCCTGAATGCCTCCAGACACTTATACGTTGGTTATCAGGATTCTCAGCTTAAAGCGAGACTCATTGCTGAAAACGATTCTACTCCAGTCCGTGAGATTCCATGTCGAATACGCCCTCATTACTGCAAACACACTGGGAAATGGGCAACGGAAAGGGGCAATCAAAGCGAATGGCTCACTCGTCTCCTCAGTCCCCTTTCCTTGATTCACCTATGGATGGTCAGCGCAGCCACAGGGGCCCTGGTTATACGTCGATAGTTGATAAGGACGCATAAAGGTCTGTGAATTCCAATAGGACGATCACTTTGTCCTCGTGTTCTGTCGTCACTCTCGGTCAATCGCTACCTTCCTGGCCCTCTGTACAACCATAGCTAACCCATTTCTACCAACAGTATCGCATGGTAGCATTTCTCCGACCCAAATGTTGAGTGATCTTGCGATTTATATAACTATCCCGCTGCCTTCAATTCATTTCAATTGCACATGCTCAGAGGCGGATTAAGGTAGTTGGAGGCCCCTGGCGGTAAAAGGTTTGAGGCTCATGGGCTTAAGAGTTGAAAAACTAAAATAATGAAAAGAGAGTCGCTTACTTTAAATTCTCAAAATAAAATGTTTTGCTTTTAAAAACTGTTCGGCTAAAGAAAAACCTTAACTGTATATAAAAAAAATTAAAAAACTTACTTAAGAGCTTACAGTTTTGCTATACAGTTTGATATCTTTGGCAAATTCATCAATTATTTTTACCATATCTATTTTGTCCACATTTTATTCTGTATATAATATGGTCATGTTGTTTAAATTGTCTTTTCTCTCATAGTAGTTCTTAAATTATTTTTAATACGCTTTAAAACTAAAAAAGATCATTCACCTGATGCTTTCGATATCGGTATTGTTAAAAATATTTTCAAAAGTTTTTCTACATTAGGACTTTTCTTGCATCTCGGATAAATTTCTAGCGGGGGTTTCATTGTATCTTTGTTTTCTTTTCATTTCTTGTTCCAAGGTGCGTGGTTGGCTTGTCGCTGGCCTTTACACTCATCAAGCTTGGGGCCCCTACCAATGCTGGGGGCCCCTGGCGGCCGCCAGGTCCGACACCCGCTTAATCCGTCACTGTAACATGCTCTCTCAAATGATGACATCTTCTCAAAGTGTTCGTGAATCCATTTATGAAGCATTGGTACAGTCCGCGTGAGTTGGAAGTTAACTTTATGGACTTAACTGGATATGGAAGTTAAACTTTATCATAGGAATGTACACTGTTTTCTATACTATCAGACGATTTATTGCAATGTGCTTATACTCCAGCTTCTCAGTCATGGCCTCCAAATTCTAATCGTTTGCGTATTCTATCTTAAGTATGTATGAGTACGCAATTTCACCCCATTCGGATAACTGCTTCTACGTACTATATTGCTGTCCAAAATCAATGTTTCGGTTTAATTCATTGATTGTTTATAAATGTCACGTTTCAAAGCCTCGTAATGTTCAACATTGATCAAGTAACGAGGACGACACCTGAGCTGACACCCAACTTTTACATCATATAGACTTGATTATTTTGGAGCTTCAACAGATTTAACGTGCATCAGCATCCTCTGCTTGGAGGGTCTTCATTGACACCAGATCTCGAATACGCGACTCGATAAAAACAATGCCGGCCTCGAGTTCGCGATAATTTTTATTTGATTTGGCTACTGCCACCATTCAATATTTTAGAAATAAATATCACTAAAATTCCATCTGCCTCAAATGTTTGTCAAATTTTTGATAATTTACGAAAAACTGTCAAACGTTTGAAAAATAAGAAATAACATGCTTTTAAGAAGTTATTTGCTTAAAAACTGCTTATAGTTTTATAGATACAAATAATTTTTCATTTTCATCTTAGTTTGTTTTTTTTAAATCTTGTTTGAATATCAGATTATTTGAGAGAGAGTTTTAATTAAATCTTAATATATATAGTGTTGTAGAAATATTAACTCTGATTATTTTCTTAAATATAACCTATGTTGCTTAAATTTCTCCTGGAAACTAGAATCCATATTGTTTTGCATATACTTTAATATATTTACGCAGAGTTAAGTTAATCAGAGTTATATTAACACTATTAATAAAAGAAAAACTGACTTATATAGGAATGCTTACATGAATTAAAATCTATAAATGAATATTCTTTTCATCTACAATAGTAAATAAAATTCATTCATATGTGTATAAGATTTCGAACTGAAAGTTCTTTGTCGTTTCCTTAGTAAATGTTTATCATATTTTCCGTAGTAGAGTAACTTTGTAGGTAAAATATGTTTAATAATTCTTACGTTATTTAAAAAAACTTCTTATTTTTAATAAACTAAAGTATAACAATTAGAGAAGGGCAGAATTTTTCGATGTATATTCTAATGATGCTTAGATCTGTATTGTTCGTTCTATTACATAAATATTGTGAAAATTGCCTTAATTTTTTCAATTTATTAATTATTTTCTTTCTTTCTTTTTTAGGTAAGTGATTTGAAATCTATCATATTGCTGAAACTTGCAAAAAATTTGGTAAGGGCTTATTTTTTACAGAAATAACAATGCATGAATGGGAAAGATTTTACTGAAAACTACCGGTACTGAAAATGAAACAATACACCTGTAAAATATTAAAGTTTTCTGCGTTCATTTAAAGTGATATTCAATTGATTTAATTCACGTCTCCAAAAATAGAAATTTTTTGCAACAAATTTTTAACGTTGTTATTAGCTTAAAGAATTCGCTTGTGTATCAGTTTATATTGAAAACGCATTCTTAACTTCTTTTTAAAATTAAAACGCTATTATCAATTAGAATTCATTTCTATTATTTAACCTTCTATTTTAAAGGGAAAAAAACGAAAAACGTCTCTTGTTGTGTTACTAACTTAAACACTATACCGTCGAGTAATATAGAATCTTTACACGAATCTGCATGTTCTTATTCAACATTACCCCCTTCCCTTCGTTTATACTCGTTGGGCATACATTTGGTGCTCGTAATTCTATCGGGCTCTACTCTGCAACAGTACGAAATTTGAGTGACTAAGATACTTTGCTTTAGTCCAGTTGTAAAATGATATTTAAACTTTAAAAATTTAATGAGTGGTGTTATAAAGATTTAAAAGAGTTGCAAATTTAAAGGAAATTTAACAACATCATTAAAAAATTCACCTAGTCAGTTCAGACGCAACAAGGGAATCTGAGTTTTGGAAATTTTTGAAGGGGATGAGGACATGAGAGCTTGTATTCTGATTGGCTGTTTGAAACTGCCATGAAATTTACTTTTACTAGATCGGAAGAGTTCTATACAGTCAGGAAATAGTTAGCTTACAGCTCAACAAAATCAAAGGGATGATCGAGTGAGAATTTTTTTTTTTTGAAATTTTTTTTAAATTAAGTTTAAATGGAATTAATAACGATATTAAATATATATATATATATATATATATATATAAAGGCAGGATTATACTTATAAAATTGCGAGTTCTGATAAAATTTGGATATGGTATTTTTTCAATGAGTGAAACAAATTAAGGAATTATCAGAGTTTTATCTTAAAAATTTTTCGTTAGATATTTTCTTAATTATTTGTCTAATGAAAGGTGTTTTGCTCTCTGTTGTAAAATCTTTGTTCTTTATGAACCATAGAGCATTTGAATTTGTTTTGGAATAATATTTAGAAAGCTTTCAAGTAAATTTATGTCTGTCTTTACTGAGTGCCTTCAGACTGGGATTGCATAGGTCAAAACTAGTCTGAGGATCAAATTGTATAGATTAACTTTTTATTTTCTTTATTTAATGTATTCTCTAGAGTAAAGGGTAATAAACTACACGTGGAATTTTAAAATTTATTCCTCATATACGTAATGTAATGTATGAAAGTGAGTGTTTGTCCAGAATTACGTCAAGGTATATAATGTGTTAAAACCCGGTATTATCACAAAGGTAAATATTTGGGATCTTTATCTTTTTAGAAAAGGATATTGTTCTTTGCGATTCGTCTTCATTGTTTCCATCCGTATCCCAGTTAAGACATTTATTAGATAATATTATGCATAATTTATGATCATTAATTGAGAATTATAATCTTTCATGATCTTTGTTCGTAAAATTTAATCAAGATCAAGCTTGTTTAATTTATACAGTTAACCATTTTCTTTATCAATGCCCAGAAGTCAAAGAAAAAAATGTTTCGGGAAGACTTATTTCGGCAAAAAGACACAAGCTATGTTTAAAATGTTTAAGCATTTCCCATGTTGGTCCCCAATGTCATACAAAATATCGTTGCTCGGTATGCGGCAAGATGACTCTTCATTATCTGTTGTGTAAACTTTCCTTTGAGGTTTCGATTGCTATGGGCAACAATAAAATCGCTACGGGGAACATCAGTGAATTGTCAGAGAATGCAGCTAGCGAAGAGATTCCGTCCACTCCCCCCTCTTTCCACATTGTTCTCAGGTAGAAATAACAAGTTCGAACTCATAAATACTGCAATAGTTTATCTACACGACTTGCTGGAGAAAAAACAACAAATGCGAGCTTTTTTGGACAGCGCCGCACTGTCAGGTTTTTGTAACTACAGAGAGTTCAAATACTTAAGGACTTAAAAAAGGAAAAATTCTTGCCCCATCTCTGGATTAAACAATTGCTCAATGAACATTAAATCCAAATAAATCACCACTTCAATGTCAAATTACAATAGTGATTTCAAATGTATAGGTTATAGAATTACACTTGCGTAGTTCCTAAAATTATGCATATTTTGCCATCAAAGACTTTAAATGTTTTTATGTTATAAATTCCAAAAGAAATAAATCTCGCTGAACCTGAATTTTGCTGGCTAGAAGCGGAATTATCTTTCCAGTTATTGAAATCATACAGACTGCGATTGGAAAGTAATGAATTGATTTTACTAGACAGTTGTTTTGGCTACTTCAAAATTTTGGCTCGGTATTTTTCGGGAAAGGAAAATATAGATAAAATTCCATAAAATACATCGTCTCAAGATTGTGACGTATGGAAATACTTGTGCAGTGGCGTGCACACGGGTGGAATTTAAGGGTTCAAATCTCCGCCCCCCCCCTCCGTAGATCAACAGATTTTTAATTATTACCATAGAAATTATCCCTCGGCGCTTTCGTCTATGTTCTTCAAAATGTAACCCCTTTTCATAAGAGAGGACTGTGTACGCTACTGTGCTTGTTCACCAAACTTAACTACAAGAACTCTTCATCAGCTTATAATGATGAAAGGAAGGATTTTCCTTTGATTTTCCCGATAAGCTTTCGTGGGGGATTTTTTATTAGGTGCATCTATACTTTAAAAGAAGCAAATTACTTTCTACGACAATTAATTCAATTATTAGCAAGAGGGAGTATGAGATTTCATAAATGATTTACAATTTTCAAGATAAAAATTCCCAATTTTTTCCCACTCGATCGTGATTGGGAAGTGCCTGTGAAAGCAATAGATAGGCTTTGGAATAGTGGTCGCGTATATTGCTCGTACATTTGATTCATTGGGTCTTTCCATGGTTCAGTCATTAGCAAGAGCAAGAATTTTGTGTGAGGACTGTGATTGCTTAAAACACTTGCTAGCTCGAAACACTACCTCACCCCAGTTGTGCAAGGGAAGGGTTTATCAAGACTGTTCCCTGCATAGAATTTATTCAAGTGCCTCGGTGTGTTTTGTCGTTAAAAGGAAATTCAATTTTTCTCCGTGGATTTACTGATGCTTCCTAGAAGGCTTTCGGAGTTCTTTATTTGCAAGGCGCATCAGACACGGAAGAATTCATTAGCAAAATTCTCTGTAGAAAATCTCGATTATATCCTATCAGGATCATGTCTATCACAATATAAAAATTATCAACTTGTCTCTTCTAGCTGAACTCAGTCATAAGTCAGCCTGGAACAAAGTGTAAATAGTATACGGTTACTGACTGACTCGGCAGTAGCTTTGGCATAGATTGATAGAGCTTTCCATCTACTAAAAATTGTCATCAATAATACAGTTTCAAAAGCACAATTTTCGAAAACTTTTATTTGGGGCTATACTTATTCTACCCAGCAGACATAATATCGAGAGGACTGGATGCTAAGGCTTTGTCCAATAATAAGCTGCGGTGGGAAGGTTCGAGATTTCTAAAGGAAAACTGTAAAGTCAGTTTTCCTACTACGAGTAAATGACAGTTTAACATATGAAAATTATCTTTGCGAGCTCAAGACTAAGACCAGTACAGATTTGTACAGATTTCAGTTTCTTTGATAACTATTTGATTGTACTAAAAATTTTCTAAAATTAATTTCCCCCCGAATTTTTAGCTTTATTTGTTGTTTTGTAAATAATGTAAATTAATCCGAAGATAAAATTACTGACACATAAACACTAGAAGAGAATGATAGAGTTCAGCGAATTTTATAATGCGACTTCTAGAAGAAATATTTTTCCTGCCGATGCTCTGAGAAAGTGTGTCTCCGTGCATTTTCATTCGAAAATAGAAATCTTTTAAGTGATTTATTTTATTTATTTGATGAAAGGGACCTAATACGTATTGAGATCGATTAGTGCATTCGAAACAATATTATGAAATTAAGCACCTCATAACTCTTTCTCTTCAGGCTATAAATTTACTTAACTTTTTTTCCCCCAGCTTTGTTTCCTAAAAAAATTTTAACTATTTGTACTATACATTTTTTTTTAAACGGGATCTCCACATTTGTCTCCCTTATTGAATTTTAGAGTACTGAAGAATAAAATATTTAACTATGCAGAATTCAATTCGTTTCACCTTTATATTTTTATCACATTGGATCATATTATTTCAAGCTAAAATGAACGCTTATTTATCATTGAGTTGCTATATCTTCTTTAGTACAGCGGCTCTGGGATTGTGGAAATATTTTATCTCAGATGTTACTGAAATCCAATCAGATAGATACATTATTGTGATGTCATGACCTGATACATGTAATTAAAATCTTTGTTTAAAGACGTGTTGGATTCTTTCTGCTACTTTTTCCAGCGTCTTTCTCCCCGCCTACTTTTTCTTTCTTTCTTTCTTTTTTTAATTCTTAGATTTAAGATTTGTCAAAGTTATTCGTGATATAAGTGCTTTTCTCTTCCTGTTCCAGTTATAAGTATTCTAAAACGCAAAATTATGTTTAGGAGGTGACTAATTATGTGAAGAAATGCTCTTCAGGATGAAGCTTTCATCTAGGTTACTCCCCCCCCCCCTTTTTTTTTTGTCCGAAGATTCAAAGTATCTTCAGACAATGGTCAGCAAAATAATTTACTGTTCCCTTCCTGAGCATCGGGGATCTTTGCGGTCAAGGAAGTAAGGAATAAAGAAAAAATTTAATACCCCTTCATCTAAAAATGAGATAGTTCGATCAAGTGGTTGACGTTTATGGGTTTTGACAAGCCAAATGTTGTTCAGACGGAAATCCTAGGCTGATTTTTGACCAAACTCGTCTTTTAAGTGACTATTCTTTATGACTGAGATATCGACCACCCGTCTTTGAAAGGTTACACAGGAACTCAAAAAATATTTTTGAAAACGTAATTCGAAGAATATAAAAAAGTAAACTGTCACACCTCCTTTGGTCCTTGATGTTTAACTGTACGAAAAATGTTCTGTTTTCAAATATATTGTGGAATTCATATATATATATATGTATATATATGAGGTTCCTAGAAGAGATTATAAGCGTTTTGGAATTTCGTAATCTCTTAATAAAACATTTGATTATGAAATATTAATATTAAGTTCTCATAATCCATAAAGAATCGTTAGAATCGCATTAACTTCCTCCAGCCTGAGAAACTTTTTAAATTGGAATAAAACCATTTTAGTTATATTTTAATCGTCGCATTCAACTGTCTAATTTGAATAATTCCTCTTAAAGCAAGTAAATTGAATAGGGGCTTTAATAATTTAGACTTTACATATTTTTGAACCCATATCGTATTTAAAAAATGCTAAAATTACTGTATTCCAAAAGTATTTTTCTTGACACTTTTACTCTCTGTTAACAATAGGCTTAAGACCACTATATGCGGAAGGAGATTTTAGAACTTTACCAGCCACTCCTTACTTTGACACCTATTAACAGCTTTCTAGTAGTATACAAAAATTTAAAAAAAAAACTAATGACGTGGTAAGAATCTCATAATAGCAAATACAAATAATACATTGAAAAAAAAAACTCCCCTTAGTTTAACTCTGTCAAATAATGACATGCATCAGCTATGTGGTTTGAATCCTTTCAAGGTTTTTATGTAGTTTTAACACAGAAAAAAAAATTAAACAGCTTATTTAACCTAATAATATTTTGAAAGACCCTTTCAAAATCTAATTTCGTTTCAATCGCTGTGAAGTATTTTTTTCTCCTTTTTGAAAAATATATACTTACAGAGGTGTAAATATACGTAAAAAAAAAATATTATTCTAGGTCATCCGATGCCTTATATACTAACCTTATTATTATAACCATTACTTTAAAAACTGGTTTATATCTAAGTCTTTCGACCGGAAGCTAATTCCGCCATTAGCGATTTTTTTCCCTTTCAAAGAAGCACCAAAAAGTGTCGTGCGCGGGGAAATTTCGAAACCTAATTTGACTTCAATAACTTGCCCATTGGTTATTTCGGCTATCGATGCCATCCAATAGCGCGTCCTCTTTTCTCAAGAATTGAGCAACCGGCAGCGGTTCTTTTCATTAATTCCTTATGACTGGTTGTTGGAATTAATTACGAATTGTTTCTTGTTAAAAGGCTCGTAGGGAAAGTTCTTCTCGTTATGTGGCGTGTCTCGAGCTACCAGCGTGATATATCAAATAGTTATATAATTATACAAGTACAAGAGACGACGACTTCTCGCTCTACCCCCTCTTCCCTTACCCTCTTCTCCGCATTCCTTAAAGTCGCAAGATGTCTTTTTTATGCTGCGTGAGCTGTTTTGTTATGATTTTGTGTTTTATTTCATTTCTTTCTTGATTATTTATTTATGTTTTCGCTGCTTAGGGTTGTTATCTCTTTTTCTCATTCGCTTCTTATTAACTGTGGTGAGTTGGCTGGCCAGATCGGTTTTTATCAATGTCAAATTTTTACCCATTTCTGGTTGAAGAGCTGTAACGAAAAGGAATGATTTTTGTTTTGTTTTTTGTTACGATATTTTGTTCAGAAATTTTTATGAGTGTTCGCTTTCATTTGGCCCTTTGTGGTGATTCAAGAATGCATCTTGAAATCATATAATGCGGATGTTATTAATTGTCCCTTAATTCTTCATTAATAACAAATGATAAATAAAACCTACATAGATTTCAAAATTTTTTTATTTTATTTATTTAAAAAAAAATGAAAATATAATTAAAAAATTAAGCATGAAAACGAATTACAAAAATGAGGAAAATCTATTAAGATTTATTAAAGTTGTAAAAAATTTAAATTTTAACTTTTTACTTAAAAAATGAGTTAAGTCCCCCCCCCTTCATACACACCACACCTTTTTTCACCGATCAAGCTGTCTTTATCATCACTCAATTATCTTTCTTAAAAAATTCAATCCAAAAGGAAATGTTTGAAATAAATCTATCAATTTATAACGTTTAAAAAGGACACCTTTTGAAAATACAATGAAGACAAATTTAAGTTTAACGAAGGAATAAAACTGTGATATTTTTCGCTTCAGCTATTTTTTCGAACAGTTAGGCTGATTTTTTTTAGTTATATTTTTATTTCCCAATACACAGACTATCACAAATGGTTTTGAAACCCTTTTTTGAAGATCAAAATTCAAAATAGACATAATGTAAGGTAAAAAAAATTTTTAAAAATTTACGAATCGATTCCTGCTACCTTTTTTTTTTTTTTTTTTTTTTTTATTCAGTATACATCAGTAAGAAAATTGTTTATTTTACATGAATTAAATTAAGATAACTTTCTGTATCATTTCAAGGATGACTAATTTGAATGTAAAGCATTTACAAAATTGTTGCTATAATTTTACTTTAAATTTCTTAATTAAAACAATAGTAATGGCTTGTAGAAAAACTCAATATTTAGCAAATTGACGTGTATCTTTAACATTCAAAATGTACTTGATCTGGAAATTAATATTTTCTTTATGTAATTAACTGATTAGCATATGAATTGATTGAAGCTTGCTACTTGCATAGAATAAAACTTTTTCCAACTTAAATTTAAATAAATAAATAAACTCCTTTTTAAGTAGAGTTTTTTAATGACTTGAAAAGCATTCATTCAATTCACAATAGAGGAACGTTTGATTCAACGAATTTTGCTACTCGTAACTTTTGGTTTTCATTCACTTAAATTCATTATTTTTGAAAAGATGCCCTCAAATCTGTTTTTAAACAATTAGTTACATGAAGACTTCAAATATGAGTCAATAGAAAAATCTACGAAATGTAACTTTCAATGCAACGCACATATATATATATTAAAAATGGGGATCATTTTTGACAATTAACTATTAATTCATTTTTATTGTTAAAAAGGTAATTTGTGTACATATCTGTTTATAAATAAAGAAATATACATAAATTCAAAGTAATAATGATTCGTTTCTGTTCATTATAAATTCAAGGCAATTTAATGGAAATTTTAAATTTCGATGTCTTTTTTAAAGTTTATTTGAAAACGTGTTTTATTTGCATATACGAAAATTTTCAAAGGTGGAATTGTTTCTTGAAATCAAACTGAGGAAAGTATATAAATAACTTCAATGAAATATTTTCCGGTGATATATATATATATGTTTCTATCAGCAGCGCACACAGGAATTTTTCAAGGGGGGGGGTCTAGGGTCGAAAGTCCACTATTCTCGTATCATGCTCCAATACACCGCCCAACATATTCTTTTGATTTTGTCAATTTTCGAGAACAAGTAACAGTAAAAAATTAATTATTGAATGAATAACTAGCATTAATTAATTAAATAAATTACTTATAACAAATGCTTAGTTAAATTTCACGTACTATATACATAAGATTATAATCAATCGAGAGAAAAAAATCAAGGGCTTTGGGGAGAGGGTCCGGACTCGAGGACCCCCCTCCCCCTTGTGTGTGCCACTGGTTTCTGTTCATTTTTAAATTATTGGTCACACACATTTTTTGCGGTTATACCTGAGTAATTCGATATAATTTAATTTTAAGTTAATTTTTTTCATGAAAATATATTTTCTTTTGCAAGTCACTCAAATCGCACACATTCAAAAAGAATTACTATTTCTTTTACACATATACACCTTTCTCTTCCATTTCTGTTATTAATTTCCCTCTTTAACCGAGGTACTAATCGAAAATTCCCACTTTTGAGTTATTACACACATATGTTGCTTATGTATGTTATTACATACATAAGCAACCACTCTTTCTCTCCCTTGGTGGATAAAAAAAGAAAAAACAACTTGTCACATTAGGTTTTTTAACCGAGTTTATTAACAGGCCATTCAGTTTTCTTTGCGTGATGTGTTGAATGTCCTTCGTTTTCATCCCACAATGGCTGTTTTAATGTCATTCGCAATATATCTTATTATTTATATCAGTAATCCTTATAATGTGAAGGTAAATGAGCTTTGCGATTTGTGGGGATGTAATGATGTGACAAAAGAATTCATCTTTATCTTTTACGAACCCACAGAGTCAAAGAACGTTTTTAAGTACTTACTCTTTACTCTCGCGTTGGAAATATTTTAAGCGCCTCTTATTGTCTAGTGGAAATCCATAGCAAAAAGAAAAGAAAAAAAAGTTTTTAACTCGTGAAATTGCGATGAGATGTGGCATGTGTATTTTTAATGAATCCAAAGAGGTATAGCAACTTTTTGAATACTTTTTAATTTCTCTTTAAGATTTTTAAAATATTTATTGCATAAAATGAAGCTGCACGAAATTTTGTTTTTTGCATAATGAAGTTTTGTTTCAATAAAAAGCAACTTTCATGCTTTTGGATTAACTTCCGCAACTTTTAGTACTGGAGTACTGAAACTATGCATATATATAGATATATATACAGTCGGACCTCTATTTGACAAAGTTGCTAAATCCCGGGAAAAAACTCGCTATGTGGAAAATTCGTTAAACAAAGATTCATCTTTGAATATACTTTTATTCTTGGTCCCAGGAAAAAGTTCGCAAATTATAGAAATTCGTACAATGCAGATTCGTAAAATGGAGATTCGACTGTATATATATAGTTCTTAATAAACACTACTTGAGAGATTGAAATGACTTGAATCTTCAAGATAAAAATATCTTTGATATTTTGGAAATTTGAGAAGATGGACGCTGCACACAAGTATTACAATCAATGTGCTGACTGAGTATACTCTTTAAATGTACTTAAAACTGTGGTTTATATACTAGTCTTAAGCTATCCGACTACTTGCGACAATTTTTGTTTTGTTTTTAAAAAATGGATATATGGGGATTTTTTTTTTAGATTTGTTTAGTACATTTTAAGAAAAATATGCTAAAATTAAGAAGAGAAAAAAAAATTATTATTACTAAAATTTGTAAAAATTTACAACTAATAACGTAAACACGGCCCATTCTGTACCAAATGTTTATAAACAATTTTTCAATTCTGATATGTTGCTATGTTATTCAATTTTGAAATGACTTTCAGGATAAGACATATTTTAAT
This sequence comes from Trichonephila clavata, assembly GCA_019973975.1. Classification (NCBI taxonomy): domain Eukaryota; kingdom Metazoa; phylum Arthropoda; class Arachnida; order Araneae; family Nephilidae; genus Trichonephila; species Trichonephila clavata. The sequence goes on along the minus strand of BMAO01016864.1, from coordinate 110,122 downwards.
TTTTACAAAAACTAGAGCACTTTATCTTAGTTATTGTATTAAATTGCTTAAAAAAAACAGCGATTATATTAACATAAAAGACTCTAAATTTTGTAATAAAACAGTGATTATAAATCTGAAGGTTAAAACACTTCTACTATTTTACAGAACATATACAAAAAATTTCAGTTAATTATTTTCAAAACTTTTTGAGCAATCGCTGGTCCCGTTTGAGTATTTTAAAAAACACACACATTTCGAATAAAACGCGTTTTAAAGTATGACATCTTGCTTAAAGTAATGTCATCTGCTTTTACTAAAACACTTGTAGTTTTTGTTCTAGTGAACTGAAAATAATAAACTTGGTATTTTTATAAAGCTAATAAGATGGCCTATAAAATAAAATCATGAAAAAAAATTTGCCAATTTTTGGATAAATTCACAATTTTAGGGTAGTCGGATACATTAAGGCTACCCAAACTTTCCCCTTTCTGTTTACAATACTTTCAATCCATTATATATACCTATAAGATAGAATGGATAGAAGCTCTATATATATATATATATATATATATATATATATATATATATATAAATCCATTATAAAATTTTAAAAAAGTAACTTATCTAAAGATGTCGAGAATGCTTAGATCATGATGAACCAAAGAAATATAAGCAAGTTATTGTCAGATTTAATTATTCAAATGCTATACAAAGCTAAAAAATAAAGGCTGAATTGTAGTGCACAGTAATATATATATATGGATGTGTGTATGTATATATACATACTGAGCCATATTGATATCTGGAGTCAGAACAAAATCTTTCTGTTATTTAATGGAGATCCCCGGGAAAGTTCTGGAAAAATTATCTGTAGCTTTCTAACGAAATTCACGAACTTTTGCATCTGGCACTTATTTGAACTATTGATTCATACAGCCTGAGATGTGTTGACTGTTTATTTCATGGAAATACTAGTACTGTATCTTTTTTATGTTTAAGCCCGGGCTGTTCCTTTTTCTTTTAGCTTTCTGAATAAGGTCATGCCCCCCCCCCCCAGACATTGATCTTCACATTCCTTCAGCAAAATGTATTCGTTTTATTTTTTAATAGCGTACGTGTCACTGCTGAGGCTAGAACTGTCGATCTCTATGATTACGGTAACTGGATGTTTCACTTCATCATAAGTTTCTAATGGGAAAAGGAAAAATTTTTTTTCTTCTCTTTTATTTAAATGCTGTTCAGTTCTTTAAACACTATTCGTTAGTGTTTTATTTATCGTCTCTTATGCTTGCGTGATATTATAATTTCTGTAATTCATCTTGTGTTCCATTTTTTATATTTTCCATGTACTTGAATATAGCTTTTTGCTTAGTTTCGCTGGTCTTTTTTTTTATCGTAGGTATTAAAAAATGAGCTTTTTTTTAGAAAAGAGAATTTTAAAAAAATCTATGCTTGTGCATTGAAGATTTTTGTAGTGTGATTCTAAGAAATATATTATTATGTAGTTTAATTCTTAAAAATTTTTATTTTTCTCATCCATAAAAATTTTTATATTGTAATCTTGTTGACGATATTTATTTATTTATTTTCTGACAAAGTCCGTTATGCAGCCTCTTAATTTATTAGAAACATATTTTTTTAACCTTGTGTACTAAGGTGTTTCATTGATTACAAAATCTACCGGTAAAAGTACGGATCATTTTTCTTTTACATGATGCTTTTAAAAAATTCGATGATGCGATTTTTAAAAAAATGTTTCCGATGTTTGCGTCAATTTTAAGGGTTTACTTTTTAAATCATTATTAATTTACAAATTGAGAAAACACATTAAAAACTTTTAATTGTGAGTTATTTTGATTTTCCCTCCAGAATCATTGTCTTATAATACCATGACACATACGGATTTTGAAATTTCAAACACAATTTCGAATCTTTTTATTTAATAATTTTTGCAATTCTCCTATTCCTTTAGTAATAAGATTGCACAAAGTTACCGTAATTATTTCACCAGACATCAAAATTAAATTGAAACGTAATTTTATGAAAAGAAAATAATTTATATTGATATATAATCTTTAATTCAAGGAATTCCATTTTTTTAAAAAAAAAAATTTTAGGAATGGCAACGTCGAACTTGTTTGTTTTCAGACAAAATAGTTTCACGTGTAAATTAAATCTCCAAAAACAGTATAGAAGCGATTTTCTAACAATGGAATATCAAGTAACTAAAACAATTTTTCGAGAGACTGGTTATGTTTTGCATGTAGGTCTAACGTCAGCGATAAAAAAACGTTTCCTGCATTAAGATATATTTGTGTGCAGTCACAGTAAATCTATTCGCTGTGCCTGCCTACAAGAAAAAATTCCTAGGTCACTTATTCATTAAGTTGTTCATGAACGCGCTTTTTGAAACTGTCTCGGTATAAATTGCAGATCTACCAAGAAATCAAGCCTAATCATCGAGTAAGTTCCTTAGAAATGTTCTATAGACATTCTTGACAATATCAAAACTGGTGATCAATTTACTCTGAAAATCGTATTCAATGACAATATTAGCTTCTTAAGTACAGGATTTGAGGGCCAGAAAACACGGATTTTTTTAGGGAATTTGTATAAAGGAAACCGAAAAGTTAACGTTTAGTGCACATAAAAAAGTGATTGGTCCCTTCCTTTTGTCTGAGTCATCAAGTGATTTGGATGTTTAATGTTTACTTCAATTTGCTGTTAGCTGTACCGCTATTAGAAAAGCAGCGAAACATTCTTTTCAACTAGATGGGGGGTCCCATGTCATTAAGCTATACAAGTGCGTGATTTCTTTGTTGATACACTCCTGTTTAAATCCTTGGATGGGTAGAGATGGATAAATTTCGTGGTCAATCCATTCTCCGGATGTCACATCATTTAATTTTTTTTCTGGGTATACCAGAATAATCGATTTTTTGTGCAAGAATTCCGAGAACATGGAAGAATTAAAAAATAGAATGACCACAGAGGCAGATAATGGGACTACACAAGCGTCTAATAACATCCGGAGGGAAATCGAAAACTGAAACAAAATTCTCTGGGGCACGTGCTCCTGTTTGAAGAATGTAAAATTCTTTAAAATAATAAATAAATATAAAATTCAGTCAATTGTTTTCTTCCAACTTCTTTTATTCTGTATTATTTAAAACATATCTATCTGGTGAATAAATTATGGACACCTAGCGTATAAGAATTCTTTTAACTTAGTAAATTCTAATTAAAAGAGTTGTTCGGAATTTTTCATATTTTCTGGCTGCATCAATTTTATGAATTAATGTATAAAAACTCCATGGTAATTCCATAATATATAATTAACTTCATGAACTTTGATAAGATGAAATTTCATACTTTGCGGTTTGATTCTATTGTATGAAAGATAAATTTCCTTATAATGGGCTTTATTTAAACAATTAGAAGTGTTTAATAGTAGTTGTAGAATCTGTATGAAATCAAAAAAAAAAAAGATAAGTGATTCATTTTAAGGTAGTTCCTAATAAAGAAACATAAAATCTGGAGAGGAAATCTGTTAAATTTCACTCGAGAAGTAATCACATCTTTCACGAATTTTACACTTCTTGTAACTTATTACTTTTACTTTGTATCTCCAAAGAAAGATCTAACCAATATATCTAAAGAACTGACTGAGGAATGTCAGTTTAACTCGTGGTTACGTTGTATTGATAGATAGCGCTTTTAACAGCTTTACTATTTTATTTTTCAAACTAGTCGCAGAAAAGAATTCAGAATTCGTGAGAATGCATAAAGAATTTAAATAGATAAACTCCCTCTCACGCGCATCCTGGATCTACAATGATTTTTTTTTCAAACGTTTTCTTTGCGACCACTTTTAGGCGTGAATAGTTTTGGAAGTATAGGGGGAACTTCCGTTCGGCTAAAGCCACAAGCCCACGTAAACCCCTTAAATAGAAAAACATACGCATATTTTTTACATACTGTGTATAATTTACTAGAATTTGAATACTGTTCGGGCTTACCTCCTACTACAATTTTGGGAATCCGCCTTATTCAAATTTGCGGGCTGTATCATATTACCCACCTATGACTAAGACTTATTTAGCCTTCTCTTGAACTTGCATAGTTTTGGTTAAAATGAAATGTAGTTGCTTGTGGCTGTAAGATTAAATAACAATAACCAAAAAAAATTGTTAGTGAATTTAATTGATTATATTATGAGTATCTTTTTTCGGTTGCCTAAAAGTTGTTTCGCGTTTTTTTTTTAATCCTGCTATTTATAAATGCTTTTTTTTTTCATAATTCAGAATTAAATATAAAAATATTTACTTGAAAATTTTGATATTTAGTTATTAAAATAATAATTATAGAAATTATTATTTAGATTTTTATTAATTACTTTTTTGTGTTTTATTTAATCGAAAATACAAGCTTATATGATTTTGTTTGGTTTTCTGTACCTTGAGAAATGGAATAAATTAATATTCTAAAATGTCAATGATTTTTAGCCCAGTGTATTTAATGCAGTTATTTGTTCCCAAATGTCTGCTAAACAAAAGGAATGCATATGGGGGAGAAAAGAGATTTGTGAGTAAAAGTTGGATAAAAAGTCGTAATATACTTTGTTAACAGTGGCGTACACAAGGGGAGTGTCCTAGGGGTCCGGACACCCTCCCCAAAAGCCCTTGAGTTTTTTTCGATTGATGATAATCCTATATATAACGTAAAATTTAATTAAGTACTTGTAATTAACAATTTATTTCATTAACGGTTGCTAATTATTCATTCAATAATTTACATTTTAATGTTTTTGTTAACAAAATCCACAAAATCAGAAGAATCAATTGGTGTTGTTTGAGGTATGATAGGAGTTGGAAGACCATGGACCCCCCCCCCCCCCTTTGAGAAATTTTTGACTGCGCTACTGTTTGTTAATATATATTACTATTTTTTTAAGAGCATCTCATTAAAGTGTTTTGATTGTGACCTCGTTGCGAATAATAAAAGAAGTTATGAGGTTTCCTAGTTGGAAAAGGGAGATTACCTATCCCTCCCTGAATTGGGATTTCATTACAATTGATTATTTGGATGTAAAAAGAGTCTTCAATGTTTCTCTTCGCATCCACTTATTCTATTGAAGATATAATTATGTTCTTTTCTTAATTATATTAAACTAATATCCTATATTATAGTGAAAATGCTCTAATTTTATATATCCATATCGAAGATTGCAAGTTATGACAAATATCTTACACCTCTTCATTTATACCTTCTTACGATGAGATTGAATGATTAAAAAAATTATAGAAATAGCAATAATAATTTTTTCTAAGTTATAATACCTACACACGTAGCTATGTAAATGCGTAGTGTGTATTACACTTCACAGAATTTTTTTATCTTTCTTTTGTCAATGAAATTGAAAATATCCAATTTGGGGATGACAGTGTAGGGTTCTGCTTTATGTTTGCCGAACGAGCTTGTTGGGGAGTTTTGTGGCCGGCTGTTGAATTCTAAACACGACTTGGGTCATCACTCTAATAAAGATCAATTGTTGTTATTACTTATGCCACCAGATTGACAGTTACATCAGATCAAGTTCCACGAAATTCATCGCGGCTGGGGCTAGATTTTTACGCATGTCGTTAGCCTTAGCTTTGAGCACCATGCAGGTGACTGAATAATTTTGCTCAGTTCCACCCCAATTTTGAGGAAGAACATCCAGGAGGTGGTCAGAGGCTTCCCACCTCTCTGGATCAATTGTATATCCATCAATGGGATTTTCTGTAAGCTTAAAGGAAATGAGCCTTAAGCCCTCACGTGGTGTGGAGATTAAGATACCAGTTCTTATAACGTTCTCGTTGCTTGACCTTGGTTCAAAATTGCGAGGTTCGTCTTCAATAGCCCTCGGGTCGCTTCAGTGCAATATTACCTTAAAAACTACTTGCGAATACTATTTGAACCGTCTTATTTTTCTTATACTTTATTCTTGAGGCCAGAGAGTTTTTTGATTAACGAAAATGTATCTCGTATGGGATTGCTATATTATTTAAAACGGATTACGATACACAAAATACAAAATTAGTATACAAAGGAGGGATCCAAAACGAAAATTAAGGGGGGGGGCACTGATGTTGTCTTTTTGCTCTATATATTTTCATATTTGGTATTTGCAGACTTTAATCGATTATTCAGACAATAGGGTTATATTGTTACATTTTTACCTATCTTTGTTTTCATGCTTATATAAGTATTGTTGAAAATATATTGCAATAGCATTTCTTTTACAAAAAGATTTTTAGAATAATCAGTTGATTACTGAATACTGTTTAATGTATGAATGTGCACATGATTTGAATCGTGTTTAAAAAGTAATTAGTACCAGATACAGAGTAAAATTTTTGTCTTTAATTTTGAGATGGTTGGATCATTTCAGATTTTTTGCACCTTTACGATTTGCCTTATATTTCATTGATTATGATGTGTAAATGAAATACATTATAACAATAAGGTTCACGGATATTTTAAAAAAGAAACCGAAATGAATGTATACAGAAATAGAAGTGAAGGGGAAACTAATGAAAAAAAAGAGAGAATGTGGTGAAATGTGTTACTTGAAAAATGCATCAAAATTTTAATTTAGTCACATATGTATCACTTTGCCCTCTTCTGAATCTGTTAGAAACATGGATATTTAAAATTTTATTCTGGAAGAGAATTCTTCAATAGCTACAAGTTGTTTTAAGAATTTGCAACCAGCAGGTACTTGAACACGTTTAATATTTGCATATGGCTACATGATTGTTTTTTTCATAACCTCTATGGTTTACCAAACTCAGAGCTATTCACAAAAGCTAGAAAGTGGCAAATACCTCTGCTATATCAACAAATTCTCTATAGTATTGAAACCTTGAAATGTTTGTCCTTGCTTTCCCCTACTCTTGTTCAACAGCTTCCCAAACCACTCGTACACTTCAACAGGAGATATTTGCTTAGGCGCGAAAAGGGAACGAACAAAAGTACTCAGAGGAGAAATTCCGATTTGAAAAAGAAAACAATAACTATTTCACTTTCATCTTATTCAAGCAGTTTTTCTACCCTGCATTCTCGGTGGGCGTGGTCAGATTCAGTCGCGTGTGACGTTCCAATTGACGAATCACAATATTGTGCCTACCACGCCCTATCCGCGCATCATCTTATATCTGATTGTCTTGAGGCAAGAAAGAGGTGGAGCTTCGTACGGTATCGCTCCAATGCGGGGCGCCCGTTAATTATGATATCATTAAGAAGACATGATTGCGAGTTGAATCGGAACAACACAGTCACATGATAGGATTTATTTTATTTTCGTGAATCTATGGGTGCAATCATAACGCGCCGCACCCGATTCCTTTGTAAAATACTCTTCATTTTTTTCTTTTCTTTTTAATTCTTTCGCAAGACAATTTATTTTCTTCTTCATTTTCAAAGAATAACTTTGTGAAGTTGTTCTCTAAAGCTCGTGAGTGGGGGAAAAAAGTTTAAATTGGTTTCGCGCAGTTGCCTTATCCAAATATGTTTGAAATAATTCTTTGCTTTTAATAGAGTCTTTGCAGTAGTAGACTTAACACCGTGAAGATCCTGTTCGTTTTATTGACATCTCGGATAATAAGGCTAAGTCTCTAAAAGAAAAACGATCGTGAACTTTAATGAACAATTTAAGCTTGAGTTTATTGAGAAAATTATTGTTCTTGTCTCTTGATTTTCGGTTAGCCAGCCTGCGTCCATAGATCGGATGTATTATCAGTGGTTCTCTCATCCAGAAAAACGTATAGAATAGCGTTTTAAGAATGTAAATCTAATTTAAGAATTATTTATACGCGATTTTGTATGGTTATTTTTTAAATATTTATCTATTCAATTTTTATTTTTACGTAAAATTATTTCATTTTTCAAAATTAAAAAAAATTTGAGTCCTATGAAGAAGGTATGGCCTATGGTCGAAGGTCGATTAAAACTACACAAAATAAGCGAGAGCATTTTCTTTACATCAAAAAACAACTTTTTCTTATTTGAAAGGATTAAATATCAGTTATCACAAGAAAAGTCTAAAAGTTTAGTTCTGAAACACCTCTTTTTTCTCTCGATGCTTGAACTATATAAATATAATATTTACCTAATTCAGAATATTTTCACCTGTTATTTATTGTTTTACTATTGTGCTTGAATCTTAATTCAGAATATGTTTAATTGGAAGAGGGAGAAAGAGAGTTAGAGCGTCAAATGGAATAATTATAATAAATATATTTTGTGAACTAATTTTAAAAAACAATTGGGGGAAAAACTTACTTACATTAATCTCTACTTTACTTCTTTAAAAAATCTTTTCGGTAAGGATCTTTTTTTTTTAAAGAAGAAGAAGAAACTCATCTGTTTTAGCTATTCTTTTTGATGTTTGTATTTTCTCAGTCACATTGACCCTTGATGAAAATATTTAGTTTCAGGCCTTAAAACTAAACAAATTGCCCTGAAACTAAACAAAGTACCCGCGATCGAAGCTTGTTTGTTTCTTAAAAATATTTCTTTTTTTCATCCGGAGACTTTATTAGAAGGAAGGACAGCGTCGCCAGAGGAGCTGCAAAAACAATAAACAAATTTTAAACGCTTTGAACTCCGAAAAAAGTTATTCCAACACCTAAGCTAACAAACAACTAAGCAGCAATTTCGTTCCGCTGTTGTCTAAATCATACATTGCAAAATATTTTTTAATCATTTCATTATATTGGAATAGCATGCTTATATCTTAGTTATATTAAATTACCTCATCAAGGGAGTTTTTCATCATGTCAAGTTGCTAAGAAACCTATTAAATCTTATTAAAAAACTATCTCGTATCTTACTAAATCTTACTCAGGACTCAAAAAATTATCATTTTTTAAGCTCATTAAAAACAACTATGAGAAAGGATTTTTTTTAAAATGGTTAGTAATGCTTCTAATCTGGCTTTATGATTAAATTATTTGCATATATATAACTACTTTTTAAACTAATTTAAATAACTAAAACTAAAAACTTCAACAAGTACTTGATTCTTATCCTGCTAAGTATAATTTTACTATCGACACACACATGAAACATTTATAGAAGCTCCCTCAAACATATTCTAGAAGAATTGTACCTAATTACATCGGATTTATTAAAGCTTTTATTTTTATTTTTTATTTCTCATTCAAATATCTCTCCCTGAGACTTTTACTGTATTGTTTCAAAAGTAAATTATCTACTTTTTTGTCGTCAAATTAATTTACTTACATGTTGCATATATATTCCTCAGATTTGTGTTATGGTAAGGGAAATGCGTTTTGTCCTTCCCAAAAACTGTCTTAAGGTGAAATCAGGCATTTTTTTGAATTTAAAACAATCCGTGTAAAAGAAATCATGTAAGCGTATTTGTATAAATTTTAAGATGTATATTTTTAACATTAATATTGAATTCGGATACATTTTTCAATTAATGACTAAAATAAGGATAGGGTTGCATTAAAATTGCTCAAAGGAAAATAAAAACACTAAATTAAAAATAGGGGGGATAGTGTTAATTATTTATTATACGCCTTTGCTCTCTGTGAGTGTCCTCACTGGGAAAATCTAACTCATCCTCTATGCTATGCCATCTACTTTTTGTCTGGTGATGTCGTTTTGAGTAGATGAACACTATTTCGAATACATTTTGCAGCACTTTCTTTTCTTTTCTTTTTTTTTTCTTTCTGTTCTTTTTGTTAAATAAATTCTTCCTTTCTTTCTCTTTTGTATACATTTAAACAAACCTAATCTCGCTGGAATTTTAGGAGGCATTCTACATAACAATCAGTGCTTAAAAATAATTTTCCAGATTTGCATCTAGTTTAATGTTTCTAGAAATTAAAGCATCAGTTTTCATGGAAAGCATCATAGGTGATTTTCGCCCTCATCTTAGTCATTATGTGATCATGGATATTTTAATCATCTTCATTTAGGGATGAATTGATGATTGATCCCTAAATAAATTCATCGATGAAGAAATCACAATTCATCGAACTCCAAACAATCAGCGATCTTATATCGCGTTAGAAAAATAATACGTCTGAAAAAGAAAGGAAGCTTTTTCTTGGACTATATTTGTTTCTAAGTCAAGCAAAATAGTTGAGTATATATGATTGATGTTCATCATAATTACGAGAAATTTTCAGTAAAAATGTCTTTGAAAATTTCTCTTTCTTCAAAAAATGGTGATTACGTAATATTTCCCAGTTTAACGAGATGCCTTATTTTATTTATATTGCAGGAGCTCTTTTAAATGTATTTTTATTATTAAATGCCAAGTTAATGGTTAATTTTTCTGCACAGAAATTCTTTATCAATGGACCTTATGATTACTAATCCACGCACACATGAATTTGCTTTTTAATAAGATAAATTAAACCGAATAAAATACGAGCTGAAAGTAATAAGATAAAATTTGATAAAAAATAAAATCTGATTTATTCTTTTTGGGGGGCGAGGGCATTAACTAAAGAATGCTTAAGCTACAAAAAAAAAATTATTTTGCTTAACTTTTGTATGTTTTGGGAGATCATTGAGATAGGGAATGTTTGATATCTGGGAAGCAATTAATGTAAGCTAGTATTATTATTATTATTGTTGTAAAGTATTTTATGAAAAATATGCCCCTTTTTGTAAATAAATCTTTTATTGAAAAAAATCTCCCTGTATTTTTTTAATTGATACTCATGCGCAGATATATAGAACTTAAACCCAATTAGTTGAGATATTATTTAAAGAAGTCGTCATATAATTACTGTAAAACAAACAAATGTATTGTTTTTTTCTGGTCAGTGTCTTACATTTAGGCTTTGATAACTGTCTCTCGATAAAACGGAAAGAAACTTATGCATAGCGTACTTAAATACAATTCGCAAAACTATGAAAAAGCAATAAAAGAATTAATTTTATCAAACAAATCTACTATACTGAGAGTAGAAGAGATTTATCCCGAATACTTCCTTTTTTAGCTGTAGTATATAAAAATTGAAATACCGTTCAGCTTTAACTCCTAAGACTTGATCATAAAATTTTATGACCCTATCCATGTTCTTTTATCGCTGTCTTTAGGCTGCGCCACCAGCTTCTATTAGACAGTTTAAAAAGGTCACTTACCTGCAAAAATTCCTGGTCGTAAAAATTGTCCTACTTGCAAATGAGAGACTGCCTGTGGATGTGCACGATAAAATTTTGCTTGTGTCTGTAGGGAAAAAACCTGCAGTTTAGTGGGGAAGAAGCTCAGTCACACACAAGAATTTCATTAGAATAAGGAAAATAGACAGACAAAGAGGACTTTATTGGATTTGGATACTGATATAACATGTATTCCCGGAAATGCTGGAATGAGAAATATACTGATGAAAAAAAAATTATGTTTCTCACTGTTTTTAACCTGCGGGGGTTTCAGGATTTATGGATGGATTTTTAAATCTTTTTTCAGAATGTACGAATAATATGAAACTTTTGCATGACTTTAATTATTAATAACAAATGTCTAAAAGTGTTGGGAAAAATATATTAAAAACGATAGTATTAACATCTGAAATAAGTTAACTTTATTTGAATATACTGATTATATTTCCTCATCGATTCGTATTAATTGAAGCAAAACCGCATTGAATGACTGAAAACTATTGAATTTCTCTCACTAAGTTAAAATTGGCTTTGAAGGTAACTAATTTAACTGATAACTCTTGCCGAAGAGCAAAACTGTACTGACATTTATAATGTATTAAATATTATTTCGAATTCGATCGAAGATGGCGCTTTAATGTATAGAATGGGGGCAAATATCAATTGTTGCAGAATGTGTAATCACCTTGCGGTTTTCTTCTTTTTTCTATTTTATTTTTGCTTCTTGTTTCTCACATTGTACATGGAATTATATGCTAAAATATAATCATTCATGCGGTTACGTTTTAAAATATGGTCCAACTGGGCTCAGGGCCTCTGTCCCGGGAGAGGTGCACGTCTCGCTCTCAATTCAACCTCAATAAGAACCTGATTCATATAATTTTAATCGTCAAATGATATTTCCGACTTATTCTTGAAAAAACCGGGAATTTTGAACTATATGCCAACTGGCAACAGACAGCATTATTATGTCGTGTCCGTTTCTAGATCTATACCTAACAACATACAACATCATTACTCATTTAATCAAAAAGAGGTAGTCGCGTTTCAGTGGCGTAACTTAGAATATTAGAACCACACTGAAAAGTCAGGTTTTGTTTTTAAAATTTTATAAATTGGTTAAATACGTACTAGGTGTCAGTCAGGCTTCGGCCTCCCTAGAATGTTGGGGTTGTGGGGGTGTACATTACGCCACTGAGTTGGTTTGAGCTCAAGTTTGTGAGGTTGTGAGTCACTTACATTTATTTGTTGCGAGTTACTGTTTTGTACAAATTATTGTGAATCATATGGATCAAGTGGTCTGAGTGGGTGGAGCGGAGCTGTCACTCATGAAGATACCACGTGGTCTATCAGAATTAAAAAAACGAGATATAAAAGTATGACACGGGGCTCACAGAAGTAAGTATTAATCACACATTACAAAGGAAAGAAGGGAGGGGGGGGATTTGAGGTTATGAAGAATTACAAATATTTACAACATATTCACAGTACTTTTTAAAAACACTTCTGGTGGAAAGTGGGAGAAATTTCGGAGCTCAATTTATATTAAGTCCCTTGAAAGAAAGTCTTTGGATCTTTCTCTCTCTGACGTACTTGGAACACAGAAGGAGCACATGTGCATTTTCAAAGCCACCAATATTACAATCATAGGAAGATGACGGAACTAAATTAAATTTGTTCAAGTAGCTTTTAAAGTTACCATAACCAGTGAGAAATTAGGTTATTTTGTAATTAGTATAAAATGATGGCATGACAGTCTCTTATTGATGGTTAGAAAAAATTTCTTATTTGAAAGGAGATGTTCTTGGTTCCAAGGGGACTTCACCATTCTTTCTTTCGTCATCTTCTTGTGAAATGGTTTAGGAGTATTAACGGCAATGCCAATTTTACACTTGGTTGTAGCCTTTGCAAGCCAATCCACCCGCTCATTTCTAAGAACGTCTGTGTGTCCTCGAACAAATGCAAAATCTATTGCGATGTTTTTATCTTTTAGGCTTTTAAATTGCTTTTGGATCTCGATGATTATGTTGTTAAATGAAGAAATATACTTAAGAGAATCCAAAGAGGAAAAAGAGTCGGTAGACATAGTCTGAGATGACACTATTTTGTTCAGTAATTCATTTAATGGCGAAGTTTAAGCATAAAAGTTCAGCTACAAAAACCGTGCATTCATCACGAATTCTAAATTGAAAGTGCTCGGATTCAACACCACTCCTGAAGACAACAAAAGTGAAACCAACTCTGCCATCAATATAGATTGCTATATTCACCGTTATTTTCTCGGATATTTATATATTTATCTAGATTTCAGTCTCTCTATTAGTCTAACTTTAACAGTTAATTTATTATGGATTTTTTGAGTTTATTGCTTCAAATAAATCCAAGAAAAGACATTACGGACTCCTGGTTATTTATAAACCACAACACGCACCATATTTATTACAAAGATTTGACAATGTATGTTATATATTGTCAACCTGAAAGAGTCGTAGGTAAACCCTACTTTTGTATAGGGGTCCAGGCCCTCATGAAGTCTCAAGACGTCTCAGCATTCATAATGTTTCCTTTATACACATCTAATAACAATATAAAGTCAGAAAATACACTGGAAAACTCTCTTCGATGATTTCTCAAACTATATAACCTGTGTATTTTATTTAATCTTTTACCAGTTTCATATAAACTGCATTGAAAAATCAATATAATAGCTCAAATTTGAATATTAGAGAAAATCTGAACGGAATTTCATTAAAAATAAACATTGAAATAGTAACAATTTTAAATGTTGGACGAATCAATAATTATTGAAGTTGTATTTCAAAACTATGGGGTAATTTGATGAGGAGGCTTGGTCTAAATTCACTAACACATAGGCTTGTGTGCATATACTGCATATGCACACAAGCCCTTATACTGCATATCGATGAATCTTTAAAAGATGTGCCACTCGGTTGTAACTTTTAGAGTTACAGCCACCCTTAAGTTGTCAAACCACTTCCTGAATAATTTTTCTTGGTGTTAGAATATTTCTCTTTTTTTCAGCTCTGTCTTGTAAATCTGAAGACTTTTTTAAAATATTAATCCGAAAAAAAAAATGTAATGCAACATCTGGCAAACGCGTACTCCATGTTACCATATTTATTTTGTAGGCACATTCTTAGAAATCTGTAGTATTTATAGAACTGCTTATAATTAATTATAAATACAAGAAAGTTCCGAAAATGCATCCCCCTTTATAGTACCAGAAAAACTCTTAAATTTAGAAGACACATTTTATCGAGTTAAAAAGGAACTTTGTGTTTGTTTGTTTTTTGCAAATTATCCCCTTGAAAACATCAAAACACGCCCTCCTGATCAAAGTATCAGAAGTATATGGCTTCAGTGATCATGCGTAGATAACTGAACTGAAAAAAAAATTCGAAAAGTAATGGAAACTCAAGCGTAAACTAAGAAGGGACACTGCTGTGTTTTTGGAGTAACTAAATGCGACTCTCTTCGATTACTGCATTAGTAAAATTGCAAAAAATACGCATTATTATTATATAAAATTAAGTGACAAAATCTTTTAATCAGATGGGTCTCTGCTTCAAAACGAGGCAAATAATTTAAAAATTAAATTAAAACTCTCTGTGATATTAAGGCATGCGATATTTGCGATAACTTTTTTTTAAATGGAGATGTGGGGATTTTTTTTTTTTTTTGGTTTTTAGATTTGTTTAGTATATTTTAAGAAAAATATGCTAAAATTAAGAGGAGAAAAAACAATTATTATTACTAAAATTTGTAAAAATTTACAAATAATAACGTAAATTTGGCCCATTCTGTACCAAAGGTTTATGAACAGATTTTCAATTTCTCAATTCTGATGTGTTGCTATGTTATTCGTTTTTGAAATGACCTTCAGAATAAGAGATGTTTTAATTTTTACAAAAACTAGAGCACTTTATCTTAGTTATTATATGAAATTGCTTTTAAAAAAAACAGTGATTATACTAACATAAGGGGGACTGTAAATTTTGTAATAAGACAGTGATTAATAAATCTGAAGGTTAAACTTTTTGAGCAATCGCTGGCCCCGTTTGAGCATTTTAAAAAAAAACACATTTCGAATAAAACGCGTTTTAAAGTATGACATCTTGCTTAAAGTAATGGCATCTGCTTTTACTAAAACACCTGTAGTTTTTGTTCTAGTGAACGGAAAATAATAAACTTGATATTTTTATAAAGCTAATAAGACGGCCTATAAAATAAAATCATTAAAGAATTTGTGTACATTTTTGGCAAAATTCACAATTTTAGGGTGGTCGGGTACCTTAATATACGTAAGATTTTTTAAATTTTTTTTTTTTTAAATTTTGAATGTAATTTTAATGCTAATGTAATTTTGGAAAATAAAAAATATTGACTAATCTAAATGCATTCAGCCTTGTTGGCTTATAAAAGAATGAATAGAAAAAATTTGAATTTATTATTATTGGGTTATATCTAACCCCTTCTAATCTTTAATATTAAATATCGAGTAAAATAAAAAATATTATGAATAAACATGTTTTATAAATAAATAAATAAAAATAGCTGATGCATTGATGGGATATTTAAGAAAAATCTTTAAAGAGGTTTTCAACTTCTACATGTTTATACTCACATTTTGTCTTACATTAGATGTTATGCATCGTTGATTGAATCACTTGAAAATAATAGAAACGTATTCGCAGCATGTAACTTAAGCATAATAGCTTTAATTCTGAAAAATGTACTTAGTAATTCAAAATATAATGTGGTGTGCTTTTGTTTTAAATTTTTAACTATCAATGGGCCAAATTTGGGGGGGGGGACCCTGAAATACCAGTAAACATTTGTGCTGACACATGTAAAAGTACAAATAGGCTAACTTTATTGTTCTACTGCTTTAACTTCAATTTAATCTGTAAAAACATACATAAAAAATACTGATGTATTCAGATTAGACACTATGGATTATTTTTCAAAAATTACTTTAAAATCTGGATTGTTTAATTGAAATCAAATAATGAAATAAGCATTAACCAAATTAGAGAACATTTAATTTCGCAGATGTTTCGTCGCTGCATATAATTTAACTGTTTGTTAGCGTTCCTCAATATAATTTTTTAAGTTTTTTGTTTGATTTTACTTACAAAACGCAAATTTGTTTTTTTAAAGGGAAAAAAAACCTAGTTATATATTTTGTCTGTTATTTTTTATCCGAATTATTCGAAGCAATGAAGTGAAGTGTAACTTCGACATAGAACAATCAGCGTTGTTTTTTATTTCGCTTAAGAGTTTCGAAAAAGATTCTAATATAGAATTTTGTTGACATCTAGAATCTAAAGGAGAAAGTGAGGAGGGGAAGAAAAGAAGAAAGAAAAGAAAAGAAGATAACAAATTAGTTTCTTCTGCGTTGTGTAAGAATTCGTTTTTTAAAAAGCATTTCTTTCCAATGGGTCTCCTACTATGACCCTAAGTTCTTGTAAACCTTCTGGCAGCAAGAGATCCTAATATATTATAAAGGAATAAAACCCCAATGCAAGGTCGATCGTCTGAAGCAAACTTCAATACATCTCAACCACCCTCTGAGATCATGGCAGGTCTTTTTTTTCATGCCCTCCCCTTCCTTGAAGTCTTTGTTCAGGTGGATTTTCTTTTGATTATTTAAGTTATAACATCTTCAGGCAAATTTTCCCTCTTACAGGGATTTTTATTATTAGAAGAGTTCTATCTTTACTCTTTTTAACTGTTGTGATAGAAACGTTTTTGAATAAAAAGATATGCTTCAAATTTGTGTACAAATGGACGATTTGTGTGTTTCTTTGTTATTTGTCAATATATATTTATATTACCCGATTTTTTGAAAATGGTGGGCTTCTCAAGTTCTTGCAAAAACTGACTTCATTTAAAAAAAAAACGAAAGCACTTTAATTTCCCGAATGCTTTTTATTTTTCTAACAATTATTTTCATAAACGGGGGAGAGGACTATATATATATATTATCTTTGCGTTACTTTTGAATATGTTCCGTTGTTTGTAACATTCTTTCTTGAACTTTTTTGAGTTGCTTATAGTGAGGGCTTATATGCTTATTTAGTTTATAAAGTTAAATTTATAATAAAAGATAAACTGATTTTACATGAATTCGCTAGAAGAATTTAAGTATTGCCCACATAAATTATAAATTGTAATAAATGAATAACTTTTCATTAATAGTGGATTTCTCATATGGTCCAAATTCAATTTCTACGGAGAACCTATTAAAACCTGAGCCATTACAAAATTATTAAAAGAGAAGAAAAAGTATAAAAAAAACCAAAAAATTATTGATTTGTCTTAGATTTTTTTATCGACTTTCAGTTGCTATATCTTTTACTACTTTTACCGTAATATGTTCAAATTAGTTTTTTTAATTGCCCTTTTATGTTTTTGTAACTTAATACGCTCTATACGACTATGATTTGCATTAGATTACAAACATCTTTATGGAAGTTCCGATAAACTGAAAGGGGGAGATGATTCTTTGTTTTAAGTATTATTCCCACATCATGTTCTTTTTTAACGGAGCAATTAAACCCTCACTTTCTATCTATACCGAATTCTCAATATCTTTCTCAGCTAACATACAGTCGGCAAATTTATATTATCACACTACCAGTAAATTATCATACATTCTCCAACGCGATATCTCCTCTTCATACTTCAGATACCTATCCCTATTTGGAGGGATAAACAAAATTAAAAAAAAACACACATTTCTCTCTCCCTTTCAAGAGTTGTTCTACTGCTAGATTTTTGCTTGTAGCTTGGAACCCCTACTGGAATGACTCGGCCCAGCGAGACTTTGATTTACGTTTCTGTATCTAAAAGGAAATGAGTCTTCTTGTTTTTCTTTTTCTTTGTGTGTTGGAGCGTAAGCTTAGAATAATAGGAGAATGTTTTTATATCCCCCTCCCCCTTGGAGACGTCTGTTTGTGCTGCAATTTTTTATTTCCTCTCTTTACTTTTATGACCTTAGGCCAATACATCTCTCGAGACACCTTGCATATCAGGGTCACAAGCTTTACAATGCAAGAGGCCAACAATTCTAAACCAACGAGCAATTCGCTTGCTATGAGCTGTATTCTTGGCGGCTCTTGAATTTCACTACTCGCGCAAACCATTACGGCATCTGATTAATAGTTATGGCTTTACAACCATTATACTAATAGTTTGAAAAATAAAATTTTTGCGAGACGTCTGTTGCTCGTTGCTTTTCCTCTCGACGAGGCTTGATTACGTTTTATTGTTATTTGATCTGACAAAGATTCTTAAATTAGAAGTTCTGCAGACTTGTCCCCCCCCCCCTTATCTGAATGTATTTTTACTACTGCTTAAAGTATCTCTAATGCCCTAAATTCAGTATTCTATACTTCATGAAATTTTGACCTATGAAGCATTGCTTTTAGTGTATTTCTTTTTTTCCAGTACACTTAGCATTCTCTTGAATTTTTTGACTTTTCGAATTGAAAAAACTCTACTAGCTTTAACGCTTATGCATGATAAATTCTGCCTAATTTAACTTTATCCGATAACTTTTTTTTTTTTTAAAGAAAAGTCTTATGGTAAAAAAACTTTCCAAGAAATCTGTTAGACTTAAAACTGTAAACGTGTGTGTGAAACTGTTTAAGTCAAACTTTCATTATTTCTGTGTATTGAATTTTTATGTACGATTGAAGACATCATTTGGTCATTTGCAGTCAAACATTCAACTTCTAGCAATTAGCATTTCTATTAGCATTCCATTTGCGATATTCTTGTTATGTATCTATGATTATGCTACCCCCTGTAGTTAAAAGTTGTTCTGTATATAGCTAATTATATTCAGCAAATAATTTTTCTACTGGCAATAATTATATTCTTCATAAATTTATATGTGTGCAAGAAAATTAGCACTCACACGCATATAAATTTATGAGAGGCTCTCTTCAATCTTTTTATCTTATTTCTGTATTTCAGTTGAATAACAACATACACTTGCTTCAAGTTCAAAGAAAGACCTGCCATGTATGCTTAAGTGTTATTTTTATAAAGAAGTTATTAAATTATTTCAACAAATAACAATAACGAAAGAGCTTTTCATTAAAATCAGATTAATTTGTACCGCTATTAGTTAATCAAAGTCTGAAATACCTTTGACTATTTTTAATTAGATAATAGCTATTATAACTAAAACCCTAAAAAACAGTACCGCATTATTTATAGCCTATTAATCAATATTCATTTCAAGAGGATTTTCAAAAATGATTCGCTCTGCCAGTTTTTTTAAAATTTAAATTAACGCCCTGTGTGCAACATTATCTTAATTGTTAGTTGCAGAGTTATTTAAATATTTTTTTTATAGTTTGTAGGCTGAAATATTGTTTAAGGGAATGATTTTTTTGTATATATTAAATTAATTTTCTCCCTACATAAGTTTTTTTATAGTTTTTATCCTTGAACAAAATTGTGCTCTTTTACAAAATGCCTTTTGCGCTCTGTGATTTTGCAGATCTAGAATATAAACCCAACACTTGTCAATATTAGTTTGAACTTGAATAATATGCCAAGCATATGGAATAGATATATTTAAGCTTTCACAAAATATATTTTTACAGATTCTACAAAAATTTGAGTGCTTAGGATTCTTAGAGTGTATTTGTTAGATGCTTAGAAATCTAGCATATAAGGGCATATTCATGGTACATAGAAAATTTTACCTTAATTTCTTAGTCAAACTGATACAGTAGAGCGATTAGAGAAAAAACAATTTCAAAATTTTTCAAAATAATTCTTATGTTAATTTCTGCCGCAAGGAGAATGAAGTTAAGGTATTTTGTATTTAAAAAAAAGTAATTTTTATTACAGAAAAACAGCTATTTTTGTACTTTTTTAACATTTATTGCGATGAGAGGACACCTACTAAATAGTTACAAGAAAAATACATCAAATACCTTTAACAGCTTCTTTAGTATTAAATGTTTAAAGAATCTACTGTTGAAATCGCAAGGTACGATAAAGCAGCAGACGGAAAAAAACTTGGGATTGAACTGATTCGACGGTGTGGGGATAAAGAGCTGGGGTTGTGAAATATTGCAATGTACATTCCTACTCAGTACTCATTTATCAATAATAATCGTTTTGGGTTGTTTACAGTGGCGCACACAGGAATTTTTCCAAGATAGGGAGGCCAAAGTCAAAAGTCCACCATAATCGTATCATACCCCAATACGCCGCCAAACATATTTTTTTGCATTTGACGATTGTCGGGAACAAAAAAACAATACAAAATAAATTATTGAATAAATAATTAACATTAATTAATAAAAAAATACTTAATTAAATGTTACGAACAAAATGCATAGGATTATAATCAATCGAAAAAAAATCAAGGGTGATGGGGGGTATCCGGACCCGGGGATATCTCCCCTTCTGTATGCTGGTTGTTTATGTTGTACAAAAATAATTTTATTTTGATTCTTATATCATCTGAACAGAATTAAGTCTTTCCCATTTTTTCCTAAAATCCAACCCTTTTGTGGCGATATTAAAATTCAAAATTATTCTTTTAATTTTTTTCTCCTAATTTCCATATCCTTCAACCTCTTTTCCGCTCATATAGTTTCCGATTAATAACAATTTTTTTTTCTTTCCGTATAACCGCAATCCACCCTACTATACAGTTCGAGACTATACAACTATATGTGTTTGATTTTAGCACTGGAACAAGAAAGAGCAATATAAGGCGCTTCAGAAATTAGCTGCTATGTTTAGCTAAGAAAAACATTGTTGGGTTATGGACTTTCAATTAAACAATCTGAAGCAAACATTGCTTTTCTGTACTGTTATCTTATCTCTTCCTTCCATAGAAAACAATTTTAGAAAACACTCCCTAGAAAGATCAACCCATTGAGGTATTTTCTGTTATATAAACCCAGCAATAGAGCTTATTTCTATTCAACTTCATTTTCTTTTACAATTAACCACCCAAGTTGCACAGCAGGAAATCCGACACATAACCAAAAGAGAAAAATGGTAAAACTCTACCTTTGCAGAATAGGATAAAAAGTTTAAATGTTCACCTTTTTTTATGCGTGTAGTTCGGCATTTCTTTTTGTCAAGAAATTCTCGTGGATTCCTTGAAAGGCATGAATATGCATCACGCTACTCGTAAGGAAAATGAAAACCCTTTCCGACGGATCCATGCTGTTTTCATGTCGTTTGTTATAAAAGAAAAGCGTTTCGCAATGAAATAGAACCGAATGTTTCACGCTCTGAGAATTAGTCAAATGTTTTCACTAAGTGGGAAGCTCTACAAGAAAACCAGCATTTTGTCATCCGGAATTCCCATGAATCGGTTCACAAATCTTGCAGTTGGTAATTCAATTTGGCAACAATGTATTCACGTATGGCACTTTTTTTTTTGTCGCGCACGTAACTTAAATAACACGCACAGAGTAAAATATACTGGCTATTAAATTGTCGTTCTTTTGGAAAGTGCTGACGGTAATTCTGAAGATTTGCATGCGTAGGATTAGTTTCAAGATCATTTCTTAATGCTCAGAGAAGTAATTCATATGCTAGTGACTTGAAATATAAAACAGACCATGTTTATGCTGTATTTATAATCCTTTTTAAAAAGCACATTTATCGATCTTATATTAGTATATAAAAATAATTTCGAAAAAGTATTAATCTGTAAGGTAATTTAAGTGAAGGGTAAGGTAAGAAAATTATTCTATTTTAGAGAAGCTAATTTTTATACAAATGTATAATTTTTATATTTAATGGATCAGTGTTTTTTCCCCTTCATATTTATGATACTCTAATGCTAATATTAGTACTGCCTTCATACGGAATTAACAACATTGACTTTTATGTGATTCGCGCATGCTCTATAAGAATATAAAGAATATAAACTCACAGACTGCAATTCATATGAGGCTTCAACTCCTCAATTATCATTTATGCTTAGTGTACTTCTCTTTTCGAGATCAAAGAATTTTTTTTTTTGTTGGAAATTTTGTAAGTTATACTCACAAGTAATCTTTTTTTAAAAATGTAACAACCCTTTAAAAAAAACTCGCCCCTACCTCCGCAAAAAATATTTTAAGGCTACCTACACATAATGTGTAAGTATGGGAATATTTTTTCAAGTATAAAAGTGCTAAACGTTAATATTACATTATGTTATCTTATATGGACCAGCATATTTTTTTTTATCAGACTACTCAATTTTATTTTAATTGATCCATTTCTTCTAGTATAAAATACTTTTATTATTTCATCTCCTATACCATATAATGATGAATTATCTTTCTCTATACTATTAAAGGAAAAAATTTCTCATTTATGGAATGTCAAATTTTAACAACAGGGTAGTGCAAATAATGTATGAATAGTAATGCTGTGAAGTTTCAGGAAGAGATATTTTTCTATCTGAAAATGTGCTCCACGTTTAGTTAAGGCTCGGCTCTCCTACATGTGGCGAAAACTTTCTTAAATATATTTATTTGTTTAATTATTTTATTTTCAGTTACCAAGCCTATTTTTATATCATCAACCAAATTATTGCGGATTTTGCCTGCTAAACCTCTACTACCTATATTAAAGTCAAACTGAAATATTAGTAATCAAGGAGACAGAAAGAAAACTCATTATTAAGTGTAGTTACCTTGATTTTTTGAATATAAAATCTTTAAAAAATTAAGTTCTATTCCTAAAATAAGCTTCAGTTACAATGACTCCTTTATTTGATCTAAAGCGAAATACGATGGACATATGTAATTTTAGAATAATTATATTGATTAATTTATATATAATGCAAGTAAATAATATTTACAATATTACTTAACCTGAACGGTATAAAATTTTATACATTAAAAAATAAGATAACTTCTGAAAAAGAATCACATATATTCACTGTGGAAATATGCATAATATATTCGGGATATTCCTTTGCTGTAGTGTATATGGTAATATCGATCAAATTTAGACCAATTTTACAAATGTATTATGTTATTATTGAAATGAATTAATTTCCTTTGATTAAAATATTGTAAACATTTAATTAATAAACCAATCAATGTCATACCAAAATACATATCACATATATAACTTTTTTGCTTCTAGAATTATAAAAGTATGGATCACAACTAAAAGAAGCTCTAAGCTTTCGTCTTGACCCCTCCTCCCTCCATAATTGTATGCCTTTGATTATATGATATTTCCTTTAGGAAGAAAAGCAGTGTCTTATTGTCATATCCCAAAAAATATATATATAATTTCATATTCATTGAACAGAATCGCATATATATACACTGAGTTCCATATCGTAAAAGAAAACCAGAGTAATACACGATATTAAAAACAGATTAAGACCAAAAGATAATTATTGACACTATAATTATTTAAAAATTTTCCGTTTTATACCAAACAAGCTGTAAAAAATGGTTTTAAATAATATATTAAAAATTCAAGTTTTAAATGATATGATTATCTCGAAATGTAGAAAGACATAGCGGAAATTTTGTCTTTATACCAAATATACAAATGTGATTACATTTTCAATTTCAATAAATGTTAATTTCGGTCGTAACACGCGTTTTTGCTGTACGACAAGCATTGTATAATACAGGTATCAATTCCGGATGATTTACCTTTTTTCGTGATTGAAGTCCTGAAAACACAACCAATATGCCTTTGCAAAGTTGCCGTAGATCATATAGCCAATTGAATGATTTCAAACAGGATCGAGATCCATGGAGCTGGCTCTGGTCGTACTTATTAATAAGTAGACCGCCACGAGCACCACATGAACATGTTTGTGCAAAGACATTGCCAACAATGGTTTTTGCAAGGAACTCATCAGCCTGATACTGCCTCTTCCATACAAGAGGAATGGTATATATTTTCGCCATTCTTATTAGTTATGACAAAGTTACGTTTTTCATCAGCATTCAAAAGGTCTGTCTTTAAGCCCAAAATATAGGTGGAGCTGCTTAGAGTGGTGTAACCGATCATTATGGCTGCCTGCCAGCAAACTGGCATCACTTATTGTTCAGCATTGAATCCCTCTTTAGTCTTGAAGTAGATGACCATTTGATCCGTGTGGAGGGGCTGGGGCCGAAGGTCGCGATCGCCTTTTTTCTTTGTACAGAAGCATTACATTCCATGTAGTGGTATGGATTACTATCTTATAAGATAGCTGGTTGCCTCTAAAGGACATGAGAAAAACTTTATCAGCTCAATGGTATGTTGATGTCTTGTATCTGGTTATATTGCATTTTTTCAAATCTCGTTAACCAGTTGCCATTTCCCAATAAGATAATGCCAGGCCCCATAAGACTCGCATATCTTTGGACTATCTCCGTGTTGTTGATACTCTTCTTGATCAGAAAGGTTACCATATATTTTCTGAATCGAACATGTATGGGATATGGTAGGCTCCCAAATTCTGTCAGCTTGAAATATCGCAAATCTGGAGAAACAATTAATGAAAGCTTGGCAGAATGTATCGTAAGATGAGATTAAGAATATTTACCACTCCATATATTGGCATATACAAGAACGCAACGTCACCAGATGGTTTTCTCCAATTGCTGATTTTAACATTCAATCTGCAATTGATAGCCATTGACGCGTCCTACAATCTTGGGTTTATAGTTATTGCATTCAAAGTGAATGAACTTTTACACATGTTTAATTTCAACAAAAATAGTCATTTTTTCCATGGTACTTTTTTTCGCAAAAGATATATATATACAGCAATTATTTTTTTTTTCTACATACTTACCTTAAGCCACTGATCGATTTGTAGAGAATTTTCATTCTTCATTTGACACAAAAGTTAAAAGTTATATTTACTACGTAAGTTATCAAATTCTTCTCAAAAATAGTTCATCAAATTGATTCAACACTATTACTTGAAATTTCTGTTGCCAGAAGTTTCAGCGATCCACACTACCAATAATATTGCACAAATATGCTGTATTTCAATTTAAAGGCATTTTTGTTATTAAGGTTTCGAGTGTGAATAAATCATAATATTTAAGAGTTATGGCCACAGTGAGAGAGAGATAATATTTCAAGTTTGATTTGTATTTTCATTCATTGAGAATTTTGCATTATACTTTCTTAGCACAAAATAGAAAAGTTGAAGTAATTAAAAATTAAAAAAGACTTGCTGTAATTAAGCGTTTTTATCTGTTCAGATAGCTAACTATTGTTGTGAACAATAGTTTGCTTAGTTTATGACGCTTTATTTTTATTTAAAAACTTCGTCCTTTTGAATGAATGCTATGATTTTGTTATCTGAATATTTGAACTTATTTTTTAAAATGCACTCTATCGGTAGATATTTTAACTCTTTCTTTTATATTGTTATTGATAACAATAAAAACGTAAGTAACGTAATTAAGGAAAAGGCATAATTTTAAAATTGTATTTCTTAATTGTACATCCCACTAAATTATAACTCAAATATAAATGGTACTCTA
This sequence comes from Trichonephila clavata, assembly GCA_019973975.1. Lineage (NCBI taxonomy): Eukaryota > Metazoa > Arthropoda > Arachnida > Araneae > Nephilidae > Trichonephila > Trichonephila clavata. Next base: position 84,428 of record BMAO01016864.1, on the reverse strand, counting down.
TGTGTCAGCTGTTTTATATAAAATAATGCTTTACATTGAGATAAAATTGCCATAAGATTTTTCTCTATTTTAATAATGAGGGGAATCAATAAATATTTCAGTTACTTCATGTCTTTATAATTTTCTCTAGTTTTAAAGTTTACTCTCAAGTTTCCCTCCCGCTATATGGTATGATATTCTAGAAATTAGAATAGGTTTTTGAAGGAAAATTATTAAAAAAGCATATATATAATTGAAACATTGATTCTATCGTTTATTATATATAAAAGACTATATTTTCTCAATTACGGGGACCATTTTCCGCCTGTTGTTTAATCTTATGAATATTTTTAGTTGTACACACAAACCCACATTCACAAATTAAATTAAATACAACAGATAGTTAAGTATCATATAGCATTTTTACTCGTATTAGTATAATAATATTGTATTTTCTTACATTAAAAGAAAATTTTACGCGTTTTATTTTTCTCATTTCATATATATTTATAAGCCTTAGTTAATCTTTCGAAATCTTTGTGAATGAACTATCACATTTTAGTTTTTATTACAGTTCTATGGAAATTCTGCCTTCAAAAATATTCGCTTTTAATATCAAGTCGAATATGAAGTTTGGGAGAAGAAAAAAAAATTCGATAAATAGTCTGTGTTTTAAAATGTATAGCCCTTGTTTCATTCATACTTATTTGTTGCAGACTTTTTTAGAATTTTATTAATGATGTTACAAAATTAAGAAATACTTTACAGGAATTTACTCAAAAAAATATGTAATCGATTCTTTAAATTATTTTATATGTAATACTTTAAAATTTTCATTTCAATTATTTTCTAGAGTCTGATTCATAATCAAGCTAGAAAAGGTAATTTCTTAAAATGTATTTTAAAAAATCCGTGTAGTAGTTTCTAATTTGTGGAAGCAAATTAATTATTTTGAGAGTAAACAATAGACCGGTATTAAGGAAAACGCTGTTTTATCGTTTCTGTCTCCATTCTAACATATTAGTTGCAAAGTTGGGATGATTTTTTTCGAAATCGGAAAATCATTTTAAGAAGATAACAGTTTGACTTTGATTTTTAAACTTTCTCAAATAAAACTTAATTTTCATATCATTGAAAAACCATTTTTCACAAAAGTGGAAGTTATGAAAAATCTAGGAAACTGAGTATTTAAAATTAGAAAGATAGTGAAAGGCATATGGTTGATATATTCTGTGATCTGCAAAATGTTCAAGTTTCATTGATAGAAGCTCATTTACATAAAAAAATTTTTTTTAATTCTTTTTGTTGTTCTTTTCTTGGTTTTGTTAACTTTTCTTTTTCCTAATTTCACTCTATTTCAAATACACATTCTGTTGGAGTTGGATCATTAGTTGAATGATTTCTTTTTTGTGTGTCTTTTTCCTTTGTAACAATTTCAGTTTTCATCTTCATGTCTGGTCTACATTTTCAAAGGTTCTTATAGTATTCTTTCTCATTTATTTCCTTTTGAAACCCTTGGTTTTACTTCTAATTTTTTAAGATTTTCGGATAGATACTCCAAACAAACATTCAAGTATTTTTTAAAAAAATATTTGAAGTAATTTATGTGTCTATGGTTAAAAATAGACTCTTTTTCCCCTCATCATAATTAAAAAGTGCCAGAAGCCCGTTGACTCTTATTGAAGAAAATAGAATTTTCTGCAAGTCGTTCAGGAGCCAATGTGAAAATTATTTTAAATCATTTTTTCCAACAACAATAGCTTTTTTTCATAAAAAAATTCAATCAAGAAATGGTCGAAATTAATCTCGAAAGAATTCTAAACAAAGATTTATATTTCTCTCGCTTTCTGGAATGACAACCCTTCTTTTCACTCATTTTTCAGAAAAAAAATGCTTGAGATTCCAAACTTTTAAAAAATTTTTAAAATATGGATATCTTCTTATTTGAATAGTGCCAGATTATGTCGTATACTCCGCACGTTCTCTCTCTCTTTCAGCAAAGTATTCTCAATAGAAATGACACCACAAGGGAAGCTAACCTTATACGGATTGACGGAAAGTGAGATGTACGTATGAATGAACTAGATATTATTTTCTTTTCAACACACACACACAGAAATTCCGTGGTCTCGGCGACGGCAGATGAGATACAATCAAGAAATTTGATATTTTAAATCCGCGCCTGAATTTTCGGCGCACAGAACAAAGCCCTCGAAGAAGGCTGTTGAATATTGATTTAGATTTTTTTGTCTGTCTGTCTGCCATTATTAGTTAAAATCAAATTAAATGACACGGAAAGCTAATCGCAGGGGCGAAGAGTATAAATTTACATTTGTTGAGACAAACAAGGACACAGTGCGTTAGATTTTGCATACATTAAAAATTGTATTGTTTCGTTTGTCTGTCATAAATCATCCATCAGTAATTGGATTACATGCTAACTCAGATTTATTTGCATATCATTTTTAATAATAATAGGCTGATTAAATTAAACAGGAGAGAGAGAGACTAAGATATATAATTATATTTCTACCACAAAACGAGTCAATAGCTGTAAGGTTTTGTTTGTATTTTCTTTCTTCAAATGTAATTAAATTCATCAAAACGATGAATTTTGAAATTTTATTATAAAGCGAATGTATAAATGTAATAAAAGGATATTTTTGAAAATGTTTCTTATCTTGAGGGAAAAAAGGCTAATAACAAAGTGTTTTTGTTTGTTTTTTTGTTAAAAATAATAATGAAATAATTTTATTTAAGAAGTACCTGTTGTGTAACTTTAGTGCTTAAAATGTGACGATTCAAACACAATTTTTTTTTAATTCTTGATGTACTAAGCTTTTAAGTTTTCCTCTTATTTCGTCCTCTTATGTATATAAAAATAAGTATAAGTTGTCTTTAAAATTTAATAATTCACTTTTATAACCATTTCGTTATTTCAACTCATCACTTCCTTGTTGTCTTTAAAGTTGTTCTATTTTTCATTAACAAACTATCCCCAACAGTACTTTAATTTTTTTTTTTATAAAACATCCTATTAAAGTCTCCCCGTTTTTATAAGATTTTTTGAAAATCCCATATCTTTCTATCCTTTGAATCTTTAAATCACGTATTGCATTTCACTACTATAAATTTACAATAATAATAATAATAATAAAATTCAAAAATGTTTTTATCGTTGAATATTATTTGAAATCAATATCAAGAGTAAATACTTTTACGACTATTTCATTAAATTTAAATTTAGATTGAAATAATTTCATGTATAATTTTTTCCCTTAGTATTTTATATTAAAAATTGCTATGTGTGTGTGTGTGGATCTCATAAATAAATATCTTAAAATTATTAATCTAATTACTTTCATACTTTTTACAGCATCCCCCCCCCCTCCCTCTTTCTTTCTATGAACTTGTTAAATTATTTTTTATACACGGCTACACATTTCGCAAAATTGCCTTAATTTTTTTTTAAAATTAAATTAAATAAATGCGATATCTTTTCTGAGTGAATTTTCGTGAAAACCAATATTCGCATTTAAGAAGGGGGGAGGGGAAATTAAACATTTCGCTGGAAAGAAATTTTCCCTTTAATAAACGAAAACATGTAATAATAGGTCTGATAAATTATACGTTGAATTTATCAATCCATTTCTGTAATGAAAATCATATTCCATCGTATGATTTAATTTGAATTTTATCAGTGAGAAAAACCTCATAAACGTATACTCCTCACTTGTACTTAGATGCCCCGTAATGTGATGAGATAAAAAAAATCGCTGTAGACTGCTGAATATGCCGAAGGGTAACAGAGGGGATGGGGCCTTAAACAAGGTGTGGTAATATCCCAAGCTTAAATTAATTCAGTAGAAATCGACCCCTCTTTGTGGGCCTCTAAAATGAGAAGAAAAAGCAACTTCAAACAGATAATAAGTACGTGAACTCCAAAACTTTTACGTTTTATAAGATTTATTGTGAAAGCAGCAACGCGCGCTCGTTATAGTGGCCATGTTAAAATGCAGTGTCAGATAGGGCTGGGACATAGATGTCATGTATCATTCCGATTGTAGCAAAGTCCACAATCGTTTTTGATGGGAATGGTCGTAAATTTATTTTGTGCTCCTCAGTTGTAGCAATTTAGGCACAGATGTTAACAATAACTTAAATTGTATGGCTCTTTTTGTGTAGCAGATGTATTGGAAATACTTGACATCTTCCTTGACCACTTTAATTTTTAGATAAGTTCTTGGTTGATACATTCAGGAAGAACGAAGTTTTAGTAAAATGCATTATCTGATACAGTAGCGCATACAGGAATTTTTCAAGAGGGGTGTCCAGGGTCGAAAGTCAGCTATTCTCGTATCATGCTCCAATACGCCGCCCAACCTTTTTTTTTTTTTTTTGCTATTATTTTGTCGATTTTCGAGAACAAAGCAGTAAAAAATGAATTATTGAATGGATAATCAGCATTAATTAATAAAACTAATACATAGGATTATAATCAATCGAAAAGACCGGATTCGAGGACCTCCCCCCCCCCCTTGTGTGCGCTACTCATCTGATATGATGAGGTTCAATATTAGATTGCTGTTGATTATACATTTAGATTTATCGTAAAATTTTTGCCTTACAAATAATGGATTGAGAACTTTGTCCAACAAAAAATTGTATGTAACGCAAATTTATGTATAGTTCATCGTCAAGATAATTTTTTTTATACATACGAGTATTATCTGATGAATTACGTACTGCCAAATAAATTTGGAACAAGGTAACACAGTGATTAAGATTTAGACTAATTTGTAAGAAGAATTCTATTTTAATTATAATGAAAAATGCATTTAAAATTTCGCTCAGTTTTGTTTATGAAGTTTTATACATGGAAGGAATCCCCAAAACCATTTACATTTCTCACATTGTTATACCTGTGTTTTTATAACATAATAAATCTTAAAGCATGAGGGACAGATAAGATTATTAACATTTTTAATTTCATAACTTAATTTTTCCTTTTTATCCCTTTACGTTTTATTATATTTATTTATTTCAAATTTCTGGCATTATTTTTAAAAAATGCAGATGGTAAACTAAAAATGCTAGGAAAAGAGAGAAATTTGGTTTTAACCTTAATGAACTAAAATTCCTCGCTGCTTATAAGGTATATTATTATCATAGAAAAATTTCATTTTTAATGCAGGGCTTTTTTGCGAAAGGTTAAATGGGCTATAACAGGTAACATTAAGTAACAGGGTGTCATCTCCGGTTCTCGTTTTAGTAGTTGTTTTAAATTTGGGGAAGTATTTCTGAATATGAAGCGTACATTTCATTCATTTAATATCTAGTTCTACAACCTGCTTTCATTGCGTAGTTCATTCCAAAGAGTACAGTTATCGTTTGAAATATTAAATTTGATAATAATTCTAATTGTGCGTAAATTTAATGTATTACTTTTGTGATGTTCACTCGCTTTTATTACGCTGTTTTATATGATTTTATTTTCTTCTATTAATTCTACTTCTTCTATATTCATTTTCCGAAATTTATGCGAATTTTTACGAACATAAGAGAATTATCTTTTTTGGTTGCTTTATAAACTTTCTCGCAATGAAGTCGAAAAGAGATGACTGATTATATGATGGCGGAAATTACTTGAGTCCGCATGAAGCGGGTGGAATATAGTCGCTGATATTGATCAGGATAAACTGTCGAATTAAGATTTAGATTTTATAATTGATACAGTTTGTGCACGTTATATCTCCTACTTACATTAAATATATTCTAAGTAACTCAAGTAAAGGCTTACTTTTGCGATTCTTTACAAGTCGAGAGTTGCAAATACATTGTGTAAGTCTTTCACATCAACAATTAACATTTTTCTTAGTCAACTATCGAAAAGAATTCGTGGAGACTTCACACCATAGCTTAATGAGCATTCCCAGTGTGTCCAATAGTTCTTTAAATTTTCAGAAAAAAATATTGCTTTACAAAGAGATCGACATTTTCAATGTGAAAACATAAGTATAACATCTGTTGGTTCTCAACTCGTAAGTGATGAATCTAATTGTCAGGTGCTTATTGCAATGCTGATCCGTAAGATGAATTACTAACATTTTGATTTTTTGTAGCACAATGAGTTCCTAAACTTGAGCTTCTTGTAAAAAATACTAACAAATCTCTTACAGAATATCTCAATATCTGATTAAATATGTTAACATTTAAGGGAAGTTTATTCATCATAAGAACATCCGTTATAATTTTAGAGGATTACAAGTGATATGTTCTCTATCTGTAATAAATTATTGATACTCTTTTAAAATATTTAATTAAATAATTACATGCTTTATTAAATTAGTTTTCCAGTTATACTTCTGATATATGCTTCGAGTTATAGTTTTGCTTAGGAAATGGTATAGCTTTCTGTTTTAAAAGTCATCTGTGTATATCTCTTCAACTACGTAAATGTTAGAAGTTTTATATATTTTTGAAAGGGATAGTTTTTATATTAAATAGCTTATTTCTCAAAACATCTTCTGGGCTGTTATCTGAAAATGACTTTACCAAAATTATATTTTTGTTTGTGAAAGCGAAAGAGATAGAGGCATATTTACGTCGCACTATAAAGCAACACGAGGACTATAGGCGAAGGATCTCGTAATTTTGAACCTCAGTCAAGTGACGAGGATGACATCTGAGCTTGCACCTCTCTCCGAACTAACACACCACACCAATGAAAGGACATTGAGCCTCGATAAATTTAACGCTCAGCGGCCTCCTCTACACGGCGGGTCTTCAGATGCACCGACTCGAACCCACTATTTGTGTGTGAAGGAGAACTGATATATATATTTCAATTGACATTCGACCGAATTTTTGCGGTAATGTGATATATCTTATAGCTGCTTGCAGGTTTAATATTTAATGTTAGTTACGGTAGTAAAGAGAGCACTTTTACAATAGAAAACTGTTTACTGCATTTAAGATTTAATTTTGGGAATAATAAAAATATGTTTTTTAGATCATCTTCCTATCACGACGAAAAAATACCAGTTATATGTTTTACAAATGCTAGACTTTTTTTATGAATATTGCCCATAACCCTAATGTGAATCATGTGAAAGATTTTGAATTATTTTTAATTTGATAAATTGAAATATAAAACAGAAAGTTTGTAAAGCAAAAGGGGAAGGCTGTAACTGAAAAATGAATAGGAAGCAAGCTATTATGTTGGACCTTGCCCAAGGAAGTCATTTTGACTGCTTTTTAATTTCAATTAGAAAAACAATTACGTATACAATGACACCATTTTTTAGAATATATTTTTTTCCAAGTGAAGTAAATTTTATTTTATTGTTAATGTTTACTAATAAATTGTTATATAACTGCAAATAATATAAAAATTATTAAAAATTTATTTTAAACAAATTTCTTAACACATTAGTTATTCTTTCACAATGCAGTCATTTTGACTGCTTTTGTGCAATATAGGTATATATACTAAGTTTCAGTCTTTCTAGTGTTATACTTGTATAATCTAACAACTGAGAAGGTAAACCAAATTTAAATCTAAGAAGCAATGCAAACCCATTTGACTTTTTAAAAAAAAATTGCTTTTTTAATTAATAGCCTTTTTTATTTCTTTTAAATTTACTATAGCTGTGTTTTTGTATTTCTTCAATTGAAGTATAAAATGCAATTTCTTTTTTTTTTCAAGTCTCTCAAACCCAGGATCTTTCATAATATGATGTTAAGTTGGAAGTGTAAGAAGAAAGGATATCTCTTAAGAATATTTTAGAGTGCATTTTTTTTTATCAAATCAACTGTAAAATTAGTGTGGAATTATTTTCCTTGAAAGATATCAACGTCTGGAAGGAAGTTTAAAAAATTCAGTGAACTCATAAATCAAACCTCACATTATTTTTGTACTTAAAAATCAAGAACTTTATATTTTTGAGGATTTATTCGAACTTGTAGTGTATTTCTTCGTTTGTATTTGTTCGTTTTATCGGCAATCAAATAGCGTTATCTGTACCTGAAATTTTAAAAATATAAAGTTTTATTTTTAGAAAAGAATATTTAAAAGTACAGAAAGAAAATTTTGCTGCATATCTTAATAAATTTTCTTAAATAGTCTTAATAATTCACCTAATCATACCTTTTTACATTTGTTTTCTTGTTTTTATCTTTAATTGCGAAATGGGAAATATAATAATAATAATCCCCCCCCTTTTTTTCATTTTCTAAATATTACGTTTAGTTTTACGTAACGTTTTAATGCTTGAAACTTTGGAAAGACAGTTCTTGCGTGAGGTATTGTGCAAATAGTCGATTTTTTTCCGAAAATAAAATAAAAATTGGAAATGAGAGCTTTAATTAATTGACGATAATGTCCTTTTAAAATGCCCTTTCTCCGAAGTTATACATTTCTACATTTTCATTTCTCTTCTATTAATTGTTTTTTTATTTGGCGTTTTAAAATTTGTAGCTTATTTTACAGATATTTGTGTATATTATCTGACTTATTCGTTACTTCCTTACGAAAGACATTAAGAAGATTTTGCGCTTTTTATACTACTGAATGGGAAGGGCTTTGCATTGAAATGGTATAATGATACAAGAGTTTATTGTAGAGGTTTTACATCTATGTACAAAGACCTGGCTGAAAGGTGAAGTTTTTGAAGTTTATTTCTTTCTCAAATATACCCTTATCTTAGAAGCTTGAAAAAATACAAATTAAGAGAAAAAGAGCGTACCTTCGTCAAAGAACGAAGGTCTTAAGTTCGGCCATTGGCCCCTTTCTTTAGCCCTTACTCAGTGGGTTCCTGTAGTTATCACGCCTTAAAAACAAATATCAAACAGCTATAGAGTACTGTCTAGCCCACTTTTATCTCAATGACGGTCTCGGCCTCTGCTATAAACTTGTTCCGCGATTCATTGCTGTGCGGAAATGTAGCTGAGAGTTGTAATTTTAGCCTTTTATGTATTCGTAATTCATGTCTGGATATTTTTTTAATTATGATTTTTTTATTAATTGGGGGGAGAGGTGAGCATGAAAAAGTCAAAATTTTGTTTGAAAAAAATCATGGAGAAATATTGATAATAAAGGTACGAATTTAATTTTGTTCACCTAATCGGTTTCATTCCTGGAACACAAATATAAATAATAATCTACTTGACGTTGAAATTTTTAAAAATAATTTGATATTTAGAAATAACTTTTTTTTTTGAAAATTATAGCCAATAGTTGTTAAACAATATTGATTGTGAATCTTAAACATAAAATAAGTGTGAATATTATGAGGAACAAAATAATAATTAACGGTAAGAAAAGTAAGCAGTAAATATAACTAGGAAAAAGATAATGATAGAAAGTATACATTTTTTTTCAAGAACAAAAGACAAATGCAGATTCCTGACTCTTAAAAAAGAAAACAAAAGAAAAAAAATGTATGAAACAAGCACACATCACTCCAAAGAAGTTTCCTTTGTTCCATATGGCGTTTAAATTTTTATTCACCATAAATAGAAGACAATAACTCGAAGGGTTCTTGTATAGATCAGTTTTCAATAGAAGAAAATTTATTTTTTACTTAATCTCATTTTGGTTGTTTGTTTTTACAACTTTACTTTCACTACAGTCTTCTTTGTTAAACTTCCATTACATAATCACAAACTATTTCAGTTATATTTTTATGTTTAAAAAGTTACAAATAGTTGAGTTGCGACAGGATTAGAAAATAAACAAAAACTTTTCAAAATATGCAAATGAAAGGAAATTTTACAAATGTTTTCAAATAATCTGTGATAGATATTAAAAAATGTGAGTTATTGATTTTAGATTTGAAATGTTATGATGTTATCTGTAAATGAAAGGTGTATTATATATATATATATATATAAAGAGAGAGAGAGAGATGATTTTTCTCCACAAGCATTGTAAAATTTAAGTAAATAACATAAATTTACAAAATGAACACGAGACAAGTCTAATTGCTATAATGATATTTAATAACATTTTATAAATGAGCAATATACATAAAATATTTATATTTATTTTAAAAAATATTATACTAACTGAGAATTAAATCAATTTTAACTGTAAAATCATTTTACGCATATTTAACATGACATTCAGCGAATGTCTGAAAAAACAGGGAAGGGGGGAATCAAAGTAGAGAATATATTTCCATTATAATTTTAAAACATTGTTTGGTATGCCATATATCCAGCATTTAGTCCTTTAAAACTCCGTAAAATCTATTTGTTATTTTATGGTTTTTCTTTTCCATCAATCTTTCCCCCTCCACTATTATGAAGCAATTATAAGAACTCAAAGAATCCGAATGTTATACGAAGAATGTCACTTCGCTATTTCTAAAATATCATTCACCTGCTAAGTAGCTACTACTTAAGTCAATTATATAGTACTTATGGGTTTCTTCAAACTTCTTATTCCCAATACTAGTTGTGAGAAGGGAATTTAGTTATTTTTAATACAGCCTGAATCACACACAGTAATTTTTTAACCCTCTTTTTGCGCACTATGCATTCGTTTTTACGTACACACACATTCTTTTTAAAAAGTAAACATTCGTATGACTCTAAGAATGCATTCAATGATTTATAATATTTTCTGTTTATTTTATTACTTCATTCATATATCTTTTTTTTTGTCTGAAACTTAAATCACAAGTATATCCATAAAACCTTTTTTTTTCCCTTCCTTTTCTTTGTTTCTTCCTCATTGTCACTAAAAATAATTAGAAATTCCGAATCCCCACAGGAAAGCATACAAAGAATCATTACGCTTTTAACACTAGATTGCCCAAAGAAGTCATTTTGACTGCTTTTTAATTTCAATTAAAAAAACAATTACGTATATAATGACACTATTTCTTAGAATTTTTTAGAATATATCTTTTTTCCAAGTGAAGTAAATTCTTTTTATTGTTAACATTTACTAATAACTTGTTTATGACTGTTAATAATATAAAAAATTAATTTTAAATGATTTTTTTACACCGTTTTTTTTCACAATGTAGTCATTTTGACTGCTTTTGGGCAATATAGGTATATACTAAATTTCAATCTTTCTAGTGTTAAAGACAGTCAAATATTAAACAATTTACCAATGTTTTTGAGATTGTTTTCTGCACTCTTTTTATTTATTTAAATGTTCTATGCAATTTTGGATCCAACTTTATTCCATTTTTTTGTACCACGAACTTTGAAAACTATTTTAACCAATCATATATGCACTATTTCGTTATATATAAATATCATTGGCCTGTTAAGAAAGTTAATTCTAACAGACATTTATCTCGAGTCTAGATTTTTTATGTATATAAATATTAAAATCTGTACGCTGTTGGATCCTTCTCTAAAGTATGCACATCCGTGTCTTTGGTCCCCCTCGATGCTGTTGTACATAAATTTTCCTGATGGTTGTTGGCCGTGGTAGCTTAAGGTCATGGTGTCTGAGTGAGTGAATATTAAAGTCGCACTGTTTAGCTACACGAGGGCTTTTGGCGACGGACCTCGTAATTTTGAATCATGATCAAGTGACGATGACGACTCCTGAGCTGGCACCCTCTCTCCTAACTACCACATCACACCAATGGGAGGACGTTTGAGCTCTCGACAGATTTAGCGTGCATCGCTCTCCTACACGGCGGGTCTTTAGTGGTACTGGGCTCGAACTCATGACATGCATGCCATGATCCGATACCTTGACCACTTGGCTACCTCAGCCATCTGAAGTTCGTGGTCGTAAACTCGTATATATGTGTAGCCGGGGTTGCTTCTGTCCAGTCATGGATTTAAGTCTTGGTGCCGCTGAATAGATTTCGATTTGATTTTCCTATTAGCGCATTCCAAAGCATCACGAGGGCTATTATCATCCAATAGGGCAATTTTGAACCTCGGTCGAGTCCCAAGGACGACACCTGAGCTGTCACTTCAGTCTCCAAACCTCCACGCCCCCTACTTGGGGACTTTGTATAGAAAAAATCAACGTGTATCAGCTACACCAGTGGTTTTCAAACATTTTCAACTCAAGAAACCCCTAGAGATAGAAGGTGTTGTTGTGGAGCCCCTAGAACTAGAAAATATTATCGTGTGGAACCCTATTCCCCGACACACTTAGAAGAATATATCTTAGAATAATATTTAAAATAGATCAACAATGGATCAATGTAAAGGCAATTAAAAAAGTATTGTATTTAAAATTAAAAAATTCTAATCTACTTTTACCATAATTTACTCATTAATATTAATCTGTATTCCAAGCGTCACCTACCCATGCATTTTGTTTAATAACTGGGATCTGTGTTTGCATTTTTTCACACAAACTGTCGAAGCCTAGGTCCATTGAGATTAACTGCAATTGCACTACATATTATGATTTTCATTTGCACACATTGTTCTGAATGGCATTGAAATGTTTAAGGCTGTGTGAGAAATATGGTGTATTTTGCATGAATGCAACATAAAATTTAGAAACTGTTCCTGCTTTAATTTAGATTTTTAACATGGAATGTGCTGATACAGTAGCGCACACAAAAAATTTTCAAGGGGGGAGTCCATGGTCGAAAGTCTCCTAACTTGTATCATATTTCAAAACAACACTAATTGATTCTTCCGATTTTGTCGATTTTCTTAACAAAAAACAGTAAAAAATAAATTATTAAATTAATAATTAGCATTAATTAATAAAATAAATTGTTAAAGACAAGCACTTAATTAAATTTTACGTTATATATACATAGGATTATCATCAATCGAAAAAAATCTCAAGGGCTTTGGGGGGTGTCTGGACCCCTAAGACAACCCCCTTGTGTGCGCCACTGTGCTGATATGTAGATAAGTTGTTCCCGTTCTTTTAGGTGTTTTTTCCAAAAATACAAAAAAGGTGCCTTTTCCATTAGAAAACTATCTAGTTTTTCCAAGGCATTGTACTAACGAGTATAAAATTATTCCGTGAAAGTATAAAGTGTAATATATATATATATTCACTATCTAGTAGGTAATATATATATATATATTATGTATGAATAAAATTTTCACTTTCTTAACGACAAGAATGAGCTTTAAATTCTTGTGGGTCTACAAACTTCATAGAGAACGTGAAGCTATTTTGCATACACATTTATAAGTTTATTTTCGATTTTTTTATTGTCACTCGCGTGGAACCCCTAAGTATGCCTTGTGGTACCCCAGGATTCCGTGGAACACAGTTTGAAGACCACTGAGCTACACTATACGGTGGGGCTTTAGTAGCACTAGGATTCGGTCTCACAATTCAACGACGCTGTCCACGAGTTCACGACCATAACTATTTAGCTACTGCTGGCCCCGCCGTGTTGAAGAGTTAGTGTACGATTAAATCTGACGATGTTACTAACTTAACTTTGTGGCGCAACAGCCCATGAAGGCCAAGGCTTATTGTGCTCAACTCAGTATACGTGACCTTGGACCCTGAAGTGCATGATCATACGTTCTGGTCAGGTGGTCAGTCTGCCGTGAAACCCCCAGTGTTAAGTTCCCAAACAAGCTTGGTACTCATTTATTGACCCACTGAGAGGATGAAAGGCTGAGTCAACCTTGCGCAGCCCAAGGTTCAAATCATTATTACGATTCTAAATAAACTTGATGATCTTTTTTTTCTCTCTCTCTTTCTCAAATACTTATCGTACTGTTAGGGACAATTATTAGAAATTTCAAAGTATGTGAAAAATGTCACTTGTTTTTTGAATAAATATTTCTCTAGTGAAAGGAATTGAAAACTAAACAATTGATCATTAAGATATTTTTGAGCACTATTTTTCATTTCTAAAGATATTGATAAAGAATGGTTTAATTGTCAGGTTAGTTCAGTGGTCTTCAAACTCTTTTGACTCACGGAACCCTTAAAACTATAAGGTGTTTTGGGGGAACCCCATCCCATACATAAAATAATATATCTTAAACTAATATTAAAATAGATCATAATATAGGTACTTTATATAAAGATAACTAAAAAAGTATTGTATTTGCTATTTAAAATTTTAATAGAATTTACTCACACGCTGTAATAATATTAGTTTGTGATCCAAGTGTCATCTGCCCAAGCATTACATTTAGTAAATGGAACATATGTTTGGTTTTTTAACACAAAATGTTCAAGTCTGGGTCAATTGAAATTATCTGCAGATGCATTTCATTTGTTTTTATGTTTTGTTTTGATAGCCATTCACATTAAAAAATATAATTCTCTTCAATACATTGTTCTGAAGGGTATTTAAAAATTTATATATTGTATTTTGCATGAACTTGCAATCTAAAATTTAGGAGCTAAATATTATACAAAATAAAGTTATTATGTGTAAATAAAATTTTCTGCTTTAATGACCTAGGGATTAAAACGGAAACTTAATATTGAACGTTAATCCATTTATCTTTTTACATTTATATTTTTCTTTCCGATTTTTAATTGTGACTCGTGGAACTTCAGGGTTCCATGGAACACTATTCTGTTACTCATAGGAAAGAATAAGATCCTGAAAGTTCAAACGTTCTTCCGTTATTTAAATCACTCATTGGTGCTAAGTAACAAATACCGAACAGTCAATCACCATACGTGTGGAATGTTCCTGCCTTTCCTTTATTCTGTAATAGTATTTGCCCATATATTATTACGTCCTTTTGTACGTCATACAATCCATCTGTTAAACACACGGATCCGTTTCATCTGTACAATGCCGGTGTTGAAAGCATGCCTCCCCTGCAAGTGTAGCACCTGTGCTTTTTCCTTCCCCAAATTCAGGTGGGCGACTCCACCCCTTCCCTTTGAAACAGCGGTCTTCCCCCTCTTCACCTGTTTAAAAATTCCGTCGAATGAAGTCGAGTAAGCGTATGATGGATATTCGACTACGCTCCATGTTTTAGGGATAGATTTGCATACTGTCATAAAAGGCCCTCGAGCGCATTCTTGCCTGTCCTCTTGCCGCCTTGACATGTGGCCTTGGCGGTAACCCCCCACTGTGGACAGCTCCTCTGACTTTGATTTTCCCCCTCTCCTATATCTTCTTTCTTTGCTAGTCTTTCTGGGGATCAGTCACAAATTTAAAATACGTCGATGAAAGGGTACCTAACGGAACTAAAATAGTGGCAGGATTAGTAACTTCCTCAAATGATCGAGAAATAGAGATGGTTTAGATAGGTATTTTTCAGTTGACTAATGATAGAAAAGGGTTTGCTTTTTCTTTTCTGTTATTAATTATTCTCGTTAAAGTTATATAATAGAAAAGAAACATCATGAAATATTTTTAGTTAGATTAGTTACAGGTTCGTAATTAAAAGTAATTGAGGTCCGATGTGAGCAAACTCTTTTTATAAAGATTTGAATTTAAATTGCATTTATTATTGTATTTTATATCAGTTTTTATAGAGTTCATTCGAAAAATTTTACATTTTTATTATAGAATAAAAAAAGAAAAGCAGGTTAAACTCTCTTTTCTCAGTTTGTTTTAATTAAATGCATAACTTTTTCACGCGTGTAAAATAAATTTAATAAGGTTTTTTCTTGGTAAAGTCTGTCAAAAATGAAGTCTTATGACCAATTTCTTTCTTCGTTCGTGTGGGAAGAGCGTTCTTTGTAATTTTTTAAAGCAATACATAACGAAGAAAACTGAATCACTATATACTGTTAATTGCAAAAACGGTTATTAGTAGTAGGTTATCTTTTTTAAGATTATATATATGTGTGGAAGTCATTTTATTTTAAAAGGATTTTTTCGACATACACTACAAATAATCATTAATGATTTAGCTAATTTTATTTTGTGTTTTAGTTGTAATATTTTCTTACATTTTTATATTATGATATTATGATTTCTTTTATTATTTAATAATATTGTTAGAAAAGTCTTTAATACGAAGAATAAGGAGCAAATGAATTTGAAAACTTATCGTTTTATGTGCGATTAATAGAGTAAAACCGATTAAAACCATTTTTTTTCAAGTGTATTTTTATTTAACTTTAATGATTTAATATGATAATTAACTATATATCATATTAAAAAGTTAACCAATTAAATTCGGTTTAACACTTGTTTCAATAAAATTTTATTGCATTACTCTATTACTTGATGTTATAAGGAATATATAAGAATTTTTTTCTCGTGAAAGAAAAAACACAAGAAATATTCTGATTTCTTGGTATTATATTTTTTTATTTCCCCTAAATAATTAAATTTGAGATGCAAAAAATAAGGCAACAAGAAAAATTCTGTGTGACTCATTTTTGATTTAATTTTATGAGCTTTTTCGAGCATTCATAAAGTGAAATTTACAGACATAAATAACAAGCGTTTACAATTGTGATGCGTTCCTCTCAAATAAATATTTCCATTTTTTTTAGCATATATAATTGAATGATATTTCATTTGCTTCGATTTATTGGACTTTAAAGAAAAAAATATTGAATAATTATTTTGTGTAGCCCTTTGCGGATATAAATTACTTATAAGGTCTCATTCTATCCAAAAAGACTTGAATTAAGTCAAAAAGAATCGTATTCTTTAAAAAAAATATATTATTTGTAATTACGAAGCAAATAATTGACGTACTGTATATGTTTTCTTATTACAAAATTGCTTTGGTACTCAAAAGGTACTGAAGTAGAGTCAAATGCAAGAATTCATATTAATTAGAGTTATTTAAAAAAATTGTTTACCCTTATGAGTTTTTGTAATTAGTTTAGTAATACTACATTCATATATTAAAATTTATTATGTCACATTTGCTTAATGATGTCGTGCCTTGTATTATCAAGAATACTTTATTTCCATCGGTAGTATTAATATTCTTTATATATATAAAAAAAAGGATATTTTTTAGAAAAAATCGGCTTTTTTTTTAGAACTGATATTCTGTAGAAAGAAAAAAGTGTACACACTGCATCAGCTGCTGTAATATTTTGTTTCATAACTTTTGCCTCTGAGCTTCGGAAGTCACTTTGTTTTGGATGACGGATCTGTAAGAACGAAATACAAAGCCCATTTGATTTTTCAATTAAAATTCTCGTCTTTGGTCTCGCAATCAATATTTTTACGGGCACGTTTCTTGCCATGCTACCCACTGCATATACAGAGCATCAGCAGCTTACATGAGAAGTACATGCCTACAAGACCTAACTGATGTTTATTCCCTTTAAAGGGCCTCTTAGAAAAAGCGGCCGATTACACGGCAAACAGCAAACCTTTCTACAAGGGCAAGCATTACAATAGTAAAAAGAATTGTCACGGTAAAAACGCATCCATTACGGTATGTCAGGAACTGATTTTTTTTTTCTTTTTTGCTCTTTTTATCCTTGGAATAAGTGCTTTGCCTAAACTCCATTTAATACAGGAGCATCTCTTCTTAACAGTTCAGGAATTCATCTTTTAAACAGATGTTTTTGTTGCATACTCAAATGTTAATTACAACTTCTTAAGTGTTTAGCTAAAGAAAAGAAGTGTGCATGTGCTTACGGATGTGTCTGCCTGTTCAGTTAGTTGTACGTTCCTTTTTCCACAAACCTTGAGCTCCGTGAACGACGTAAAAGGATACTTAACGTCGTTTACAAATTAGACTAACAATTCTCGAAAAACTTATGTTGCTATATGTATTTTGTATTGTTTCAAGATATCGCTTCTTTTTGACAATATTCTTCCAAATGTTTTGTGCTTAAAACTGCCAAAAGAGAAATGTACAGTATTCTTTAAAAGTTTTGAGTAAGCAAAACAAAGCTTATTTTTTTTAATGTTGAATTACATAACTTGTTAAAAATCCGTACGTTCGTATACAGCACTTCTTTAATATACTTTCTTTGAAAGTTTTAAAAGCTGATGCCGTTTATGTGCTTAGTAGCCAACGTTTTCAACTTTAAAAGCCTGATCCGCTTGCAAATATGAAATGCTGGAATTGTTTAGGCATAGTGTTTTCGTATCTTAACACTTAAATTAATGCCCCACCATTGCCAATGCATCTTTTTATTGACCAGTTAAATGTTTAAAGGCTGTCTACTATCAAGGCTAAAGAACGGTTTTCAGAACCTTTTTCCTGACGGAGAAACTTTTTCAGACAAGCTCGTACGATTATACGTAGTACTTGAACTCTTTTTACATTCGAAAACATGAAATAAAAATACATCATTTTGCATTTTAGCAATAGGAGTTTAAGAATTCATTTGATATGAAAGCTTAGAGCCCAAAATATGGAGCACATCTTGCATATACAAATATAGCATGGATTCAAATGGTAAAGAGTAATTTAAAGATTCAAACGGTAAAAAGTAATGAATTAAAATGGGGTTTTTTATTTTACGCAAGAGAGAGTTGTAAAAACGTACTAAAACTGGATAATGTTTTGTTCTGAAAGAGTGTTTCGAATTCAGCTGTTATTTTTTTCAAGTACATGAAGACAACTTGGATACAAATGGATATCTTTAAGTTTTGATTTCACTTAGTGATAAAAGAAAATAAGTTCACATGAAATTATGGAAGTTAATTTTTCTCACCTAGAAAATTTCACGAGCTATAGATAATTGCATTACTTCAAAAGCTTATTAAAAAAATATACGAGTTCTTAATTTAGTAACTTCTTTTTGCTGATTCATCAATACTGCGGAAAAAATCAAATACTATTGCTAAGTTTTCAAGATACCTTCAAAAGGCCTTAGCGAATCAAATGTCTCTGTAAATGAACGAATTTCTAACGATGTTCTTACTATAAAGCTATGCTGTCGTGATGCGTAACACGAATTTTTTTAAAAAAAACTACGTAGATAATTTTCGAAAATTCTTGATTGTATCAAAGTTAAGCAAAATTTCTTTAATTAAGTTATCCGATAAATTCCAACCACGTATCAAGTGTAGACAACTCTCATAAGTTTTCAAAATACAAGAGGAAATATCAGCACATGCGATATTATCTTTTGCATTTAAAATTTTACGTTTATTTTTAATCATGCGTCTGAAAGTTGTTGTTTCATTTGATCTTTCTTACTGTATCTCTGAATATTTGAAAAATATGATTAAAATGCAAAGGAATGCGTATCGTTAAACTTTTACATGTATCTATGTAACATACCATCTGTAAAGTTATTCATTTTGTACGTTGTATTTATAAAAACACATAAAACAGATATTTATCAGAACACCAAAAATGAATAGGGATGTCTGGGTTTTTATAAATTCTGTACAACTGCTTTGTTCTTGAGAATATTTTTATATGTACTACGCATTTTTTTAATAACTTTTGTTGGAAAAAAACATTTTAAATAGTTAAACCGGTATATGATAATGAAACAATGAAATAAATAAATGAGAATACCTCTTTTGTCTAATATAATATATACATTCATTATTCATAATAATTGCGTCCTAAAAGTTACACTAGATTTTATTAGCATTTAAAATGATTTTCAACGGAATAAAATTATGATCCTGATTTTTAATCAAGGTCAGTTTATTGAATTATGTATTTCACTAGGTGATTGATGACACTTTAGCGTTCGTTCTTAATGTTTCAATACATAAATGATAAAAATAAATTGCATAAAAGATTTATTTCATACCTATTTATGATCTCTACCAGTATGTTGAAGCACAAGTAGCGTGGATTACACATGCATGAGCAAGAATTGCCTCGTGTTTTTCCTCTCTTTAAAAAAAATATTTGACTTGTTAAATATTTTTTCAATTGGCATTAAATTTTAAAGATAAAATCATTCAAGATTGTGTTAGAAATTTCTGAAATGTCTTATATAGAACAAATTAAAAGTAAAATATTAAGCAAGTAAATCATTTCATCTCATAGAAACGCATTTTCAGCGTGCCCGTAAAAACAGCATGATCGCAACGCATGCCCGTAAAACAGCAAAATTCACTATGCTTGCTAGCATAAAGGATTTTATATATCACATAACAAAACATTAATAATTGTTTATCAGTGCCTATTGTCTTTTTTAGAATTTTTTTTTACAGTGCGTTTGAATATTCTTCTAAAAGGGAAAGAAAATAAAAAAATTTGATGCATCATATATTTTAAGTGAGACGTGTTTTCTTCATAAAAGTATTATTAAACGTATGCATTCTCATTTTTAAGTGGCCGTGGTAGCTTAGTGGTCAAGGTAACGGATTCGTGGCTGACGTGTCATGAGGTCGAGCCTAGTACCACTGAAGACCCTCCGTGTAGGGGAACGATGCACGCTTTAAATCTGTCGAGAGATCAACCGTCCTCCCGTTAGTGTGGTGTGGTAGTTAGGAAATGGGGTGCCAGCTCAGGTGTCATTCTCGTCACTTGACCATGATTCAAAATTACTACGTCCGTCGGTGAAAGCTGCTGTGTAGCTGAGCAGTGCGATGTTAATATTCACTCACTCATTTTTAAGAACTACTATTAAGAGCCAAATGCATCACATGCACTATTAACTGATAATCAGAATTCATAATTATTAGAGCGAAATTTTCCGAAATATGCTTTAAAATATAAAATAATCCATGTTTGAAAGCATAATTTTCAGTAGAATGTTTTAAAATTTAGGCATTTCAATATTTATTTGGGTTTCATAATATAGTTAGTGAAAGAAATTTGCCTAAGATAAATTTTAATCCGAAAGTTTCACTCCCGATTCAAAGAAACATCGCCACCTTTACCCTCTTACTGAATTTTTCTTTTACTCTACGTTTTAAATTTTGCCATCAGTAATCATGTAAAAGAAAATTGATGGTATAATATTTTTAACTTGGTTTGAAAAAAATAAACTTAAAAAAAAAAAAAATGGATTATTTATATCATAATAAAAATCATCATAAAAATACTGTTCTTTTTTAGCAAAGAAATAGCACATATTTAATGATAGGGTTATATTCGAATACTGATTAGACAATAATTATAGAATTCTGAGATTGCGTTCTTTTGATTTTACTTTCGGATAATCTTAAATTTAGGGATCTTCTCATAAAAAAAGAAATTTAAATTTTGTTTACTTGGATGCTTAATAATACGATATCATTTTCTTAGACCCCATGAACCCCCCCCCCCCTCTACATCAGCCTCATATTATATTTTTTTAATATTATTTTACTGTCTAGTGTCTTTTTTTTTTTTTTTTACTTCCACGAGTGATAAAAATAGATTTAATTTTTCAACATGGCCCTGTTTTTTCTATTATGTCGAAAATTTCTACTGTACGGGGAAGGTGGTACCATAAAGCAGCTTAACCCTAAATCGCTGGCCTAATTCAGCAACAGCTTTAGAAATCATAATAGATCTCCATTTTAGTCCAAAGACTCTTTCTGTATCTTCAAATATTATGTTTCTTGGGATCCAATTTCTTTCTTTTTTGGCCTTGTAGGTAATATAACCTTCTCACTTATTATTTTATTATACTATATATCTATATATATACTTAAAAACCTGGATGCTGCAGTTTTATAAGCAATGCTGAATGAGGACAGTTTTTGATTTTGTATGAAACTGGGGTTTATAAAATGTTTTGTTGCAGTATACGCTATATTTCCTATATTCTTTAACTCCATGGGACAGATAGACGCTTATATCCAATATATTTTTATATCATTTCAATGATTTAGTCCATTCTTTTAGACATTTTGATTTGTTGGACGACACACATATATATATATATAGAAGACATGTATACAGGACAAAGAACATTACAACTCTGACTCTGCAAGCTAAACAAAGTATATCTCACAGATGACTTGCAGCGCCATCTATCCATTTAGCATTTAATTTACAACAGTGTATATATATATATATATATATATATATATATATATATATATATATATATATATATATATATATATATATATATATATATATATATTGTCTGTGGCAGCCAAGTGGTCATGGTTGCGAATTCGTTATACCTGCGTTACTTCTTTTCATTCTTGGTGTCACTAAAAACCTGCCGTATGGAGAAACTGATGCACATTTAATTAGTTGGAGCTCAAAGTCCACTCGATAGTGTGGTGTGGGAGTTTGGAGAATGATGTACCAGTTCGGTGTTGTACTCGTGACTTGACCATGTTGTTCAAAGTTACAATGCCCGTTGTCATTTGTCCTCGTATTGGTTCAAAGTGTGCGACGTTAATAATCAATATATTACACATGCGCGCATACACGTATATATATTATTCTAACAATGCTAAAAAATAAGCAAGAAAACAGTAGGCCAGTCTTTATTTGTGTCCATTTTGTTGCCTTTTATACTTTTTGTTGTTGATAGCTTATTCTTTTCTAAATTACTGAAATTTTCTTCACTTTATGTTATTGAATTCGCTTAATTTACTTCGAAATTCAGTGAAATTTTCTTTTAGCTTTTCATTACTATTTCATTGGAATACTGTGCTTAATCCGTATAATAATGGTGTTGATATTCTACAACACTGTAAATATGATTTCTTTTTTTTTTATTGATAAAAAGGAAGCGGGGAATATATGAAAGTTGTGATGGATACTTAATGTACTTTTTTTTTTTTTAACACCAATTATTCGCAAGTGCTGCTACTGTACCTTACGACTGTTAAAAAATAAAAGAGGAGACACAATTCGTTTGGAAGAAAGTTCCTTTTCTTAAATTTCTATTTTTCGGAAGTGTCTTGTGCTATTAAAAAACGCAAGCCTAATCATAAACAGGAAGTTTATAAAAGCGTATCTTGTGATGATCTATAATTTCAACCAATGTGTTCGTGTTTTTTATTATTATTATTATTCATTTTGAACCTGTTTGCCATTTTAAACTAAGAAGCTAACGGTTTTTGAAGTAATTATGCTCTATATAATCGAATTTTCCTTTATATTTAGTTCAAAAGTAACGCGTGGTAGTAAATTATAACTTACGATTTTGAATTTTACAGTAGTTTTAATCATGTGTTTCAGATGTTTTCTAGACTCAGTTTAGGTGGAAATCAAAATATTTTTATTTTATATTTTTGTTTATAAAATGAAGGACGTATTTCCGAGTAGTTCTTTACTTTAAATAGATGCGAAAGTTTTTTTTATTAAACTTAATTTTTTTTCTTTGTAAACATAGCAAGATATATCTTGATAGCTATATTTTAAAAACACTTTACCCCCTTTTATCCTTAAAATTAAGCTGCTATTTTTAAACCTTTTCATTACTTTACGGTACTTTTAGAATTTGAATTATTTTTATGGACATTTCTGTCGCTTTTTTAACACATTTGAAATATTTAGAAGCATGCAGTAACACACACACACACACAACTTAGTATGTTCACTGATTCACAGCTATCAACTTGAATATTACTTTTATAGTTCTACTTGATAAATATTGGGCTAAATGTTTCATCTGGAATCATAAATGATTTTTAAAATGATCAGTGTTCCATATAAATAAGGCTCTTAAAATGGATTATTATAAAAACAAGCATCTTTTTGAAATCAAGTACGAGTCATCATAATCAATTTTTTTCACATCATTTTAAGTCCAATTATATTACTTACACTAGTCAAATGCATTGTAGGTGCTGACGGCTAAATCTAAATTGATTAACTATGTCTGTATTTATTTTTAACTACTGCAGTGCACATATTAAATAGTTCATATGAACTGAAGATGCTTGAAATAACCATTAGAAATGGTCATATATATATAAAATAAAACAGTTTTAAAAAGATTATTTTTTCCATATGTGTAAGCCTCAGTGTTTTTCTTTTCTCTTTTAATGTTTAATAACTCAGCTCTACTTTCTTCAGTATCTTCCATTTTTTCTTTCAACTTGTTATTTATAAAAAAAAATATCCTTGTGTACCGTTAGATGATGCATTGCGCATTTGAATTGTTCAATGACACAATATAATCATCAAGATCTTTCAGAGTACAATAATCTGTTTTTCTTTTTTGTTGGTCATAACATTTTATTTCCAGGAGACGCAAAACAATTTTATTTTCTTAGAATTACATTTCCACCCGAATATATTATTACTGATTTTGAAAGTCGCAGAATTCTGTTTTTTCTGCAGTTACATTCTTATTTCGACATAAGACTGTATCGTATTAAATAAGTTGAGACAGCCAAGATTTTTCCGTTAATCAATATTTCAGAGTACTCCCTGTCAACGATATCTTTTTTTTCCCTTTCTTCTCACAAATAGTTTCTGGTTAGGAAAAGAAAGGAGAAGAGAAAAAGAAAAACCTGCAGTATGTTGCAATATTTATTGTTCCCGCTCTAACACTACTCCACCCGAGTTTATTTTGATTGGTTGAACAAACCACCCCAGAGTTCGATTACAAACCACACTTTCCTTCTTGCTTTTAAACATTCTAATTTTCTTGTCACGTCCATCGAAAGGTCGTCAGAAATCTCCCAAAAGGCCCCAAAGACATAGGGTCTACCCTTGCTGCAGAGCTGTGCTCGTTTTTTAATTTGAGCCATTTGACCACGTTTTACCCGCTTACCAATCGAAATTACACTCTTAATTCTTCAAATGTGCACTCAGTTAAAATGGCGGATTGTGATTTCAAATATTAAATACAATCGTGATTCTTTCCTCGCGATATTTTCCTACTGAGGAATGTACGAGGAGGCGGATCATTCCTCTGGTCGCAATCACTCATGTTAATAGAGGATCTTAAATATAGCTAAATCTTACTATCGGAATGTATCGAGCGATTGCATTCAAAATGGGATCGAACGAATTTTGTGTATACATTCGGCATTTTGATCGTTCGCTAGGTAATAGATGATGATGAATTGAGCCATCAGGTCTGCCAAATGCATCAGAATCTTATCTCACTTTGAATTTCGTTTGAAAAAATTGCGTGTACCTCAATCTTTTAAGTGCACCGGCAAATTAGAATAATTTTCGAAACAAGTAGCCAGTGTTTTGACCTTACCTGGGTCAATATCCTCAGCACTTGTTTCAAGAACTATCTCTGTCCGCCAATACACTGTATGCATATTGAAATGTAGGTGAGGTTGGTATGAAGAGTTTGATGGAAAAGGCGCTTGCCACAACCTCCTGCTCTTCATTCTTAATTGAATGTCAGCGCCTATCATTCAAATAGGTGCCCAGAAATAAACGGTTCTTTTCGAGTGTGTTGTGTTTTCTTGTAATGAAGTAGATCAACTGGCTCCATGAGGATACTCTAATCGGTCTTATTTTGTATAGCTGAGTCGTAATAAAAAATCAGATTGCTTTACCTCATCTTCTATCTGTATTGCAAAAAGTCACGTACCAAACTAAACAAGATATCCGTGTCTGTCGGTTCAAGCACCGAAAGCTTGCTTTTTAACGAGACGTTAAAGAAAGAAATTTAAAAGTCCTTAAAGATTGATGGATGCATAAAATTCTAAAAGAAAGGTAGATTTGTTTTTATCGACTATTGAGTATTACTTATATGTAACTAAGAGTTAATGTCAGATTTGAAACTTACAAGGTATCCTTATCTGTAGAACAGGAGCCAAATTAGTACTTAGAAACCTCGCTTTTGAAATGAACTAGCTTAAACTCTGTAAATATTAATTGCTTTCTGACAGCTTGCATGATTACATGATGTCTTATGCACTTATTTGTATTTATTCCGTTCTTTGAATTTTTTATTTTCGAAATTTTAAGATAAGTCAGACATACATCGGTCTCGTGAAATTCAACATTTTCTCAGTGGCTTTAGTTTGAATTTATATTTTATATAGCTAAAAAAAATTGTGTCTCTTTCTAAATTTGTGCAAGGTACCCATATTTATATATTGAAAAACGGGAACAATATTTCGAAGAGATCTCTATTATGTCTAATCAATATAAAATCAAAAAAATTTAATCGTTTCGGGAAAAGTTGTGTAAGAGATGACGCAGAATGTAACCTACACTTAACCCTGCTATTTGATTTTCATTTTTAAATTAAACTGTTAAGAATATTGCTACTTCTTTTTTCTTCAAAAGTGAAATTTTCTCAAAGAACGCGCATTAAAAACTTGATCATTTACATTTTACCCAAAAATATTAAGAACTTTTTTCAGGTTGTTTAGATTGTTTTATAGATTAAAAAAAAAAAAGATTGTTATAAATATATTTGAAAATAAGAAAAATAAATGTAGTTAATTTAGAAACTCCTTTTTAGCGACTGTTTTATTTATTTGAGTTGAAAATTTTCCTGTTTTATAGTTAACAACCCTCCGTAGTGTTTGTGTATACGTTATAGTTTTCCATATTGGAAAACAGCTATGCTTTCTAAAAAAATGTGTTAATATTAACAAATTAGAATTTATATTACAAATAAAACATCTTAAAAATTTTTGTAAAACTTTTATTCAATTGAAAAATGTAGTATGAGGTAGTAGTTTTTAAAAATTAGTGCATAAAACTCTACTTTTAAAAATAAAATAGTAAAGTTCTTTTTTTTATTTTAACATGCCTTTCCAAATGATCAAATTTTATTACTAATAATTGATACAATTGTATTAATTCCCTTGTCACTTCTCACATTTTGTCATTTATTACAGTTACTCAAACTATGCTGAAACTTATTTCTTGAACCATTCTAAAATGTAAAAATTACGGGGATGTTATACGTTTTTACGACACCCATTTATGGTAGCTATTGTTATTACATGGCTAACAATGGTAAAAAAAATGACTCTACATAAGATAAATTTTTAATACATTAATACATATAACATATATTATTTCGTTATTTTTTGTTTAATTTTTTCTGTCATGTAATGGATATCGGGATAAAGCGTGTTTTACAGGTGTAGCAATGATATGTTATTCTGAGGTTGTCAAACTTAATGTACGGGTTACTGCTATTTCGCTTATCTCTTTCACAGAGTTTTGGCGACTCTTTCTATAATTTATATAATTTGTGAACGAAAAATAAATATTGTTCCTTCTGATTAATTGAGGTAATTTTATCAGTCAGCGCCAGAATATAATAAAAAAATATTTTTGTTAATGATTATATAAACAGGTGAAAAGTTATATATAATATATATATATTATTGCTTTGATTTCAATAAATTCCTAGCTATTGATTGAACTGTTGGATTATTGTTTTTTTTCTTTCGTTTATTAATTTATTTCCACGATTGTCATTGAAAGCATGTTGTATGAATTTAGAAAGTATCTAAATGAAATTCATATAATAGTTATAATGTATTATTATAGCTTAAAATAGACGATAATGTTGATCAATATGTTAATTGCTTTCGCTGTACTATTGGATAGTTGATCTATATATTCCCAGATAAATATGTTAATAAATATTTAGCAATAGTGCTAACTGAAAATAGAATGAAAATATTTGCAAAATACCCTTTTTTATTTCCAATGAAGATCTTAATGCGAGATTGGAAATAAAGTTAATAAATAATATTTTCTTTAATTTTCTTTTTTATTTCTTAACATACAAATGTAATTATTCAATTTTTGTATTGTATGTATAATATTAATAATTTACTCTTAATATTTTATAAAACTCTATTCGTTAAAAAATATTGGCCAATCCCCCCCCCCCCCCCCCCAATGCTTCACGTTCGCGATTTTTCCATTGCAATGTTACTAAAATAAAACATGCTTTTGACTATGGGCCGCATTAATGATGACTAAAATCATGATAATGACCAATAAAGTTTAATTATTCCAGAATAGAGGAATGGGAATGTGGGATTTAAACAATTTTAATTTAATTGTGTGTGGTTTATATTGGCCCTAATTTATCATCTATTATGCAACAATTCAAATTAAGACTGGTCATATTAAACAGAAAAGTTAAAAATGAAGCTGAATAAAATTTAAAATTCTAGTTAATATTGTAATTTCAGATTTTGCAGACTTCCTCAATTCTTCTAGATTTTTAAAAGACTTCAAGGTGTCAAACTGTTAATTGATCATTGTGACTATGACATTTTGTTTTAAAGAGAACAAAACTAAAAAAAAAACATTGATTTTTTTTTCACTAACGAAATATTTTTGGAAAACTAATTGCCTAAGCGATTCGACACAATAACAAATGGACCAAACCTTTAGATTCCAAGAGCTAGTCTATTTGGTACACCCTAAGAAATTTTAAAATAAAACCTGTAACACTAATTTGACAGTCCAACGTGAGTTATTTTTTAATATTTTGAGTAAAATCATAGACTATGTACATAATATTTTTATTTGCTTTTTTATTCAGTGCAACGCGGTCATAAAGGAATTGTACAGAAAAAAGTTAAAACGCAATCTCTAATTTCCGCGTAGTGGAAGATTAATGAATATAGAATGACTGACTATAACCGAGCTTTCTAAATTGTATTTGTTCTTGTTAATCTTCTAAATCAATAATTAGATAACCAGAGGACTCACAAAATGTGACATTACATTTCATATAAACCTAACTTATTTCTGATACTTAAAACTTCATTTTTCTTGCCTGCTTTTTTATGTACTCGGTCACAAATGTTGAAGTTCTGTATAATTTTAAACATCTTAAGAAAAGAAAAAAATCCCCCTTGTGTTAACGAGAAATCACCATCATTAATAATAGTAACAAGACCGAGGACCCCCTTAAGAAGCAGATGTTCCAACGCACAAGAGTCCTTCCTTGTCGTAAGTCATTAACTGACGCGACTATTTTGTTGGAAGATTCGATGAGGCAGCATCTATGGGCGCTGGCATTCAGCGATAGTTATCATAGCTGATGATGACGTTGTGACACAACTAGTGCGTGTGGGAAAATGAAATTGCATTTATTACACTGAATTGGGAGTGTCTATCATACCAGGTGCTTTGCAGGGCGGAGCACGGGTCGCCGATTGGTGGCTTCTTCATCGATGATTTGGTGAATTTTGCTTCGATTTGAGCGATGAGCGTAGTAAGAACAGTTTAAAATTGGGTTTCATAGATGCAAATCTAACCGATAATTTCCGAGGTCAACGTGAAATGATTTAGTTATATTAGGTAGGAATAATCTGGACGCAAACTTTTAACGGAAGGAATTATCCTTTTAGCCTGAGTCTTGAGCTTAAAGCACAAAAGCATTTACAGCAGCGGTCTCCGAAGCGCGTACGCGTACCCAGGGGGTACGTGAAAGGAGTGATTATATATTTAAATAGGGTACTTATATAGTTATTTTCCTTTTTGGGGATACTCGATCAAAAAGGTTTGGGAGCAATGACTCAGAGCGAGGAGTCAAAAACCATTTTAGGTTATAAATATGACGAATTTTTCTTTTATCTGAGTAATGAGCATTATCGAATGTTTAAAATTGATTTTCAAGGTTAGAAATGAAATCCAAGATCTCTTGAAGTAAAGCTTATCCCCGTTCATGAAAAAATGATTCTTGAAGATTTGATGCATACATCTTAAATTATACCATATAAATGGACTTCATGATTTGTTCTGTTACGAAATGGGTTAAATATATATTTTAATTGATGTCTTGTTCAGTTTTTTTTTTTTTTTTTAGTTTAGAATTGAGTATTATGGAAAAATCACAGAGAAATCCTGTTTCAAAAATGTTTGTCAATAAACTATTAAGCTGCGGATATGAAATTGGCCAATTATAACTAAATACGATGAGTTTGTATAAGGAAAGATACGTTTCAAGAAATTTTAAGCTGTCCTTTTGTTCGCATTTTTTAAAAAAGTAAGAGACTATCAGTCTAATTCTTTAAAGGGAAATCAAATGAATTTTTAACAATTATTTTTCTTTTTTTCTATTCATCCAATCAATTATAATAAATTTTCCGTAAATATAAAGCTACATCCAGTTTCACTTTTAAAAGTAAAGTGGCCTTATCTTTACCAAACACAAAAATTTTGCTTAAATAATTCAAACAAGTTTTAAATTATTTGTGCTAATATTTCATTCGTCAAATTTTGAATAATTTTTGAAGAGCAAACGAGTAAAGAGTAGGAGGTCAAATGTATTTTTCACAATAATTTGATTAACTTTATCTTATTTGTAGCATTTTTCTATAGAGTGAAAATTAACTCTCATAAGTCAACTGGCGACCTTCACGGGCCGAGGTGAAAAGGTGTAGTTTAGCTTAGAAATGTTAAATACATTTTGCTGTTTCTTTGGTAAAACTTGAATATTCTTGAAGAATCAAAAAATTTAAGAGAATTGAACGTATGAATTTTAATGGTTATACGCTACTGGCTTATTATTTTAGGGTAAAAATACTTTGCGAGTTTTAAATTTAGTTGTTTTAAGAAAATCAGAAGAGCATCCATTATTTTTATGCGACTTTATATTAGTATTTTGGTTCTCTCCCATTTTAAGCCACATAATTTAAAATTATGGGGTCCATTGCTAGTTGCTCTCGTGCTGTTTCAGAGTGTGAGTGAAAAAACAATCTACCACTGGCGAGAATAGTCCTAAGTGGGCACTGTATCAAAATTTCTTAAGGACGCTTTGGGGGGGGGGGTTAAGATTTTAGGATTGTTTTGCTTTCACATGATGGGCCCCTGTAGCTTGGGGGTCCTGTATCATTGATACGGTTGATATGCCCTTGCAATCGATCTACTTCCATCGTACTAGTAAAGTTTAAAGTGCGTTTCTTATTCTAATTTCGAATATTAGTTCAGAATGATCATTAAAAAATAGCAAAAAATCGAAAGATGCAAAATTTTACATGATGAAATGTAAGCATTGTTTGTAGCTCATAGAAAACATGGGGGGAAAAAGAATAGTAACAATTAAAAGCTTTTTAAGTATGAACTTGTATAAATAGGTATAATTTAGGGTGTACAGAGTGTTCGAAGAGTTAGTTTATTTTTTGATCATTATATAAGTATAAAAATTCAATATATCACGGATACTTTCACTAAACATTATTATTAGTATTGTTTGACTTTTCAAAGTAAAGAAAAGATGACTAATCAGGGGACGAATTTCACCTCAATTGTTTTTTCTTTTAACCATTGGTATTACTTTTTTTAAAAAAAGAAATGTTATTTGCGTGGTTTTTATAGTAATTCTGTCTTTGTACATAAATTGCATCCTATTCTCTTTATATAATTTGCTGATATTGAATTTTTATAATATTTCTGTAAAAAAGCGAGATGAATCTCCAAAGAAGAAGAAAATATAAAATGTGCTGTAATTTTATCCTATCTTTTTTCAATGTTTAAAGAATTATTATAATTTTGAATGAATGGAGATCTATTTAAAAAAATGTTTTTTTTTAAAACTATTATTTAAATAAGAATGATTGCCTTTTTTTTGTTGAGTTTTTAAAAAATTTTCAACGTTTTATAAATGTTATATATTTATTTTAAACAGTATTAAATATATTTAGAGTCTTGTAAAAACTTGGAATACTTAAAAAAAATAGTTCTTTTTTTCTCCCTCGTTTTAATGGCTTTTTAAATTGGAGGGAAAAATTTATTGGTCTGAATTTTCCATTCATTTTCTCCCATTTTCTTAAATTTAAATATCGTAATAATATTAATTTCTTCAGGTTTCTTAAAAAGTTTATAACAGCTAAAGAATTCCCCAAAATAATCGAGAATAACAACTTAATTTGTACTTCTATTTTAAAAATATATTTTCGCAAAGTTATTTCCTTCGTAAAACTTTTATGCTTTGATTTCACGATGCTTGATAAAGGAGATATTCTATTTCTTTGATATAAATACCTGATTATTTCCTTCGCATTTTCTCTTCTTGTATAATTACAATTCTTGATTTATATTTCCAGACTGACGGAAGCGACTAACATAACTCTTTTAGTGCATTTTCCCCCCGTTTTATCGATGAATTTTTAGCATTGTATGGAAGTTAATAATAGAGTACGTGTATGTCTTAATATATATATGTGTGTGTGTGTATAATATATATATATATATATATATATATATATATTTCTATTATTCTCTCACTCCTCCTTCTCCTTTGAACCAAGTAGGCAGTACGATGTTACAAAGATGGATCCAATTTTGAATTTCCGATTATAGTAAATTTTTTCGCCGACACACACACACATTTCCATTGTTTTTTTTTAACAAAGGGGTAAAAAGAGAGATTCTTTTTCAAAAAGGAACAGACTTTATTAAATTTTAGTTAGTACAGAGGAAAAAGCGTGACTAATTTGTAAAACGTTCGTGTACTAATAAAGCAGAACAGTTTGGAAGTGTAGAATAGACATGAATTTTTAAGTTCTCCAGACGTGATATTACCTCTTTATTTAGAATGGCGGGAAAAAGTTTTATTACTATATCAATGGAATGAATTTGACTTCTACTTCATAGGATTGGAGTTAACAACCTCTTTTTTAGAAAATAATCGAAAGAAAAAGAAAAGTACATCTATTAAAATGAATTTAAAAAAAACTATTATATAAAGTACTTATATATATATATATAATCAAAATTTCTCTACAAGAGAGAGATGAATTAACATGATTAAAACTGAAAAGAATTGTAATTACAAGGTATCCAGACAACAGAATTTAAAAGGAGGTATGAAAAATTGAAATAACAGTGTTAAATATAAAAATATAAAAGAATGAATGCTACAGTATTATCAACTTTATATATATATATATATAGCTGTGTTAAAGACAGGAATTGGCTACTTTCGAATTTATTTAGTGGCGGAACAGAAAATATTAGGGCCCTCCTGCAAAGTCAGGTTTTGGGCAAAACCATAACCTTTGGGCTCCCTAGAATCCAGACCCCCTCTGCGATTCGGGATGTACGTTACGCCACTGAATTTATGTTATATGCAATAGAAGGACTTTAAGAAATTGGTTTTATCAATTATTTCATGCATTTTTATTATTTTTAATTTTTCATTTAATGTGTTTTGTTTCTAAATCACTTTTATATCCATTGTAGGAAGCATAATTTATACTTTTTATTAGAACTATACTACGAGAAAATTTTTCGTTATTATAGCATTATGAATTACTAATATAGAACGAAATGCAAATATTCTTTTTATCAAGCAATAATTCAATGATTTTTACTAAAGTTTTTTGAAAATATATTAGTGAAATTCATTATGAATCGAATAAAAAAATATTTTTTCTATTCCTTATTACTTACATTTATTTAAATTGGAAATAATTTCTGTCGTATTGCATATTTTTTTACCTCAAAAATAATGTTTAATTTTAGATCTCCTATTATGTTTGCTTATGAAATTTAGGGTAATGCAAAAAATAAATAAATAAATCGATTTCTCTTTGTCTCATAGATGCTTATATTTATTATTTTTGTGATGTTATTCACGTAGGGTTTTTTTATATATATTTATTTACCTTCGCTTTCAGTGTTTTCAGTTAAACACTTGTCTGAATTTTTTTTTAAATGCGTTCCGAAATAAAATTAAATAAAGTTTTAGTACCTGTCAATAAGTTTAAATTGAATATAATCACTTTAAAATAGAAAAAATTTCGTGCACCAGCAAATATAAACAT
The DNA here is from genome assembly GCA_019973975.1 of Trichonephila clavata. NCBI lineage: Eukaryota > Metazoa > Arthropoda > Arachnida > Araneae > Nephilidae > Trichonephila > Trichonephila clavata. Next base: position 51,030 of record BMAO01016864.1, on the reverse strand, counting down.
TAAATAATTCACACAACCATTTTATACTTATAAACTGTTAGAAAGTGGTAGGTTCAATGGGTGTAGCGCTTTTAAAAGAACCCGTCATACTCTTCATTTGTTTGATGTAATTCAACTATTTTAAAACAGTTAATTCAATGCTATTGCATAATTTAAAAGGTGACAAAACCATTCATTTTAACACTAATCTATATCCATTTCTGTGACGTTAGATAATAAAACAACCATCTCTCAGCTACATGTGTGAATGATTATAAAATTCGAACAGAATATGAGGTTTGTATAAAAACGAAACCCTGCATTAGGCTTTCAACGTGAGATAATTTACCCACACCTGATATATATGTATGATTGTGAAATTGTGGGACCAATGTGCCTAACGGTGAACTGTTCTAAAGGAAGGTGTTATGGATATTTAGAAATCCAACTGGTTTGGAGGGTATGCAGCTGGTGCCCGAAACAAGTTTTGTCACATACCTTAGCTGTCAAAAGAAATCCTCGTTCCCCAGCGAAGTCTCCCTAGATTTCGTACTTGGGATTCCATCAGCACGGAGACATCATTTACGGGATATACGACGAAGTTTGGAGATAATTGAAGATAAAGCATCATTTAATGTTGTCTCTTTTATTTTGATGGATATATCGTGCGAAGCATGGTAACGATGAGATAAATTTACTCACAGAGCATTATTTTAAGATTAAAAGTGAAGGTTGGCGTACTTTATACAAACGCCGAAAAGAGAAATTCCGCGGTGCTGAAAGTAATTTGATTTGAAATTTAGAATTTAAAAGATTGTGTTGAAAACGGTGGTTGAGATGCATTGCATATTTAAATAATAATAATATATTTCTGAAGGTTCGCTGCACCTGTCTTATTTATTGCGTCAGTAAATCAATAATTAATTACTTATTAAAATATATCAGTTTTTATAATGTAGTTCTGAGACAATAAGGTGCTTTCTCAGGCTGTATACTGTAAAATAAAACTTTGAATGGTACAAAAAAAAAATTTTTTTTATCCATTTATAAAAATTGGTAAGAATGCTATTGAAATGTATCACTGATGGATAATTTCATACATTTTATCGTAACTTTAATATGAATTGTATATTGATGTATTGAGAAAAGGAATGCTTATTTAAAGCTGGCTAGTAAAAGACAAAGTCAATATGAATATTAATTCAAACTACAGAAATTATTAAATGCTTTTTCTCGGAGAATTTAAATATATATATACATATATATATAATTCCATGAATATAAATAATATAATATTCATGGGTGGTGCTCTTTAGAAATATTGAACTTTTAAGGTGTCCACAAAACATGAACATTTTAAGAAACAAAACATGGTTATATTGCATTGTGAAATATTAATATTAAAATTTATTAGTTATATATAATGTGTAATATGTCACAACATAAATATATATATATATATACCATGACTTATTATTTTGCTTTTTATCATAAATTCGTTGTATAATATTTGTGATTGTAAGTTCACATTTTTCCAACAAATTTGATTGGCTGTACTGAGCATGGCTGTGTGTGGACGTATATAAATAAATTTGTTTCGCAACTTTGCGGCAATATCTGGCGGCACACCTGAATATAAAAAGAATGCTAAAGTGGTATAATACAAAAAAAATTATTTATTTACAAAATGTATTATTCAGAAAACTCTGAGCTCGCTTTCTTAAAAAAATTAAATCAAAACGAGGCTCTTAAGTCGTCAGACAAGTTCGCATTTCATCGTCAACTTTTAGCAGTTCTTTCTAGCTTTTTGAAGTTGATTCCTGTCAATGCTGGAAATCTAAATTCACGGAACTATAAAGATGCAAATGTCAGAAGAATTTTAATAGCTCTCAAGCCGACTGCAGGGTACAAATTTTTGACAGAAAGCCAAAACTCATCCAAATTTTTTCCGAAGAATATTGAACGGATAAACTTATCATTTCTCAAATCAATGATTTGTTCTTTTTCTGTTCCTGTCAACTTTGGTGTCTTGCAAATCACAAACGGGTTGATTAACCATTCATATTCGTCTGCAGAAAGAGAAGGAAAGTAGCTTTTAAGTGAAGTTTGAAGCCAATGTAAATCAACGTCAATTACAATAGCGAAAAAGAAATTTCAAATAAAAACGCAAGAAAACTGAATCTAAAAAGATTGTTTTAGTAACCCTCGAAGTATAAATGCATATATTATTTCAAAGTTACACAAGACCGTTTAATTTTTACTATCTCTCTAAAATCCTTGTGGCACATTTGACAATCTATTTCGTAATTATAAAAAGAGAGAAGCAATCTTTAATTCTTGCCATTTTCCATGTGATGTATTATCTATTAAAATCTGTTTTATGACTTGGTAAACGAGAGAGCGAGAAAGAGAATTACTTTAAAAATTAAAAAATTTTTTATGAATGCCATAGCAATCGGCTTATGTTCTCTCTATATAAAAAAGGTCTGTTTATATTGCTTTCAAGTGATATCTTTATTTTCAAATGATAATTTGTCGGAGCCCAGTCAATTCCAGGAGATAGGAAAGGCCCGATATTTAATAGAGCAATTTTGTCGACCATAATGTGCAAATAATGCAGTTAAAAACTATTGCCTACAAAAAAAGCGGACGCGTACTGTTCCAGTAAGTAGATAGGCATAAACGATTGAAGGTTGAGAAAAAAATTAAAGAAAATGAAGAACTACTCCGGCGTGACTTAATGCTGCTAGCATCACTTTTCACTATCCTGAACTGACAGTCGATCACGGGATTGGTGTGATTCAAACACCACAAATTTCGCCAGTGGTATCGCCAATGATATCAAACACTTAGGTCCAAAATTACTCACGAACTTAACAGAATCATGTTAGAACACGTGGCTTAGCGCTCAGTCGTGCTCAGTGAAGCACATTAGAACGTTTATATTTTATTTATTTGTGTTTGTTTTCTTTTTCTTTATTATTATATATATTTTTTTTAAAACTTTTTCTCTTCCCTCCTTCGTTTTATTTTAACCCCGGTTATTATTGTTTTTGCAAGATTTTGCTTATCAGGTGGGCAGCTAGCCTTCAATTACAGCATTAGCGAAATAACGTAATTGCTCCCCCGTAAAGAAAAAGAATTACCGCGAGTTGATGATAAAAGAAAATAATAAAGAGAAGGGGGGTTGTAGAAGTCTCGTCTGCTGAAAAATACTATCCCCCCAATCCGGACAGGTTTTTTTTCATAGCATTTTTCCGGAAGACGCTTTCGGTTTTGGATTCCTGTCATAGCAATTGATCTGAGAAAGTGACTTTTTATTATTGACCACAGAATTCCTGGTGGAATCAAGAATTTTGAATGTGGGGATAGTCAGTCTGAAAGAGGGGTGGAGGTAGAATCGTGGACCACCATTGGCTACGATATCGTCTGGAAGGACTGTGATGATTAATGAACTTGACGAAGCCGTAATTTACGAGTGCTAAAACTGCTTTGCTCTTCTTTCTGTGCTATCAGGTTGATTGCTTGATGTCTGCCTCTAGTAAAACGTGTCCATATGTAGTTTATTTTTTCCTCCCGTTTCTTGTTCCTCTTTATCTTATAGTATTTAACTTTTATTTTCTTTGCTTTTCATCACCTTTATGACTTTTAAAAATTTGACCCTCATGCTATCGTTCGTGAATGAATTGAACGATAATCGAATGATGATTGTTTAAAGGAGTTTTTCCCCATTATGGAGGGAAGGACTTTTTGCTGTTAGTTATGGAAACTTCTTAGGCGAGTGATGACTCAATTGGCTTGTCGAAATCCTAACGGTTATCGAACTTAATGGGCCTAAACTGATTTAGGTTAGTACTGTTAAGACCGACATTTTGTTAAAGAGATTGAAATAGATTTTTCGGCTTGTGTCTGACATCTTTTGTGCGCGCTATGATTAAAATCATTATTAGATTCGAATCTTTTTGATTTAATAATTGAAGCTTATTATCCTGTCCCGAAAGTAATATATTATTAGTATAATTCGTTTGTTAATTTTTTTAGGATGTCCATCAAAATCTAACGTAGTGTATGAATTTTTTTGAGATATTCTAAATTTTGTGTTGGTTATATTAGATTTCTTTCGTACAAAATTTCGTAATGATGGCCGAGAAATTTTGTTAAATGTTATTCAACTTTGGATCGAGAGTTATATCTATTTAAATATCCAAAAATCTTGGGGTGCTTTTCTTAAATTGTTATGTTTGTTGCTTCTTTCCTAATGGCTATGTTGTTTACTATTGACATTCGGGAATTAGATAGAAAAATTTCTTTTAAAGATTAATTAGAATATTTATGTCGATTCTTATATAGTATTCTTTTTTGTATGTTTTATAAGGCTACTCTTCGACTAGAAGGGGAGAATTTCTATTGTGATACATTGTTTAGTAAAATAAAAGCTTAATTAAAAATTTTGATAAGCATAAGTACAATCTTAGAGGCAGAGTACCAGGAATAAAAGTAGTATTAGCATATAATATAACTTTTATTATTTCTTATGTTTATTAAAAAGCAACCTACCGGTCAATTAAAAAATAAGAAGTACTGTATAGTTAAAGTCATTTAATTGACTATGATGCTCGTTTAATGACTTCCTTGTAGGAGAGCACTATTAGTCGACAAGGTGTCCAATAATAAAAGATGATCACTACAGCTCGCTCGGTGCGATTTTGGTTTGTTTTGAAGAGGGAGGAAAATCTATAATGTATAAGGATTTACCTTTTCAAAGGGATTCATATTTTAATCCTAAGGATTCATCATGTATGACAAACGAATTATATTTAAATTTAAACATCACTAAACTGTTTATATACATATACATATATATATATATATATACATATATATATATATATGTGTGTATATGTATATATATACATAAAAAGAGAGCAACGCACCTGGAAGGAGTTATCCGAATGGGATGAAATTGCGTACGCACATTCCTTACGATAGAGCATAGGTTCCCAACCTTTTTTGAACTGGCGCCCCTTTTTCTAATAAATATTTTGATACCGCCCCCTTTTATAGTGAATATTTTGATACCGGCCCCTCCCACTCTAAAGAAATAAGAGTGCACATAACACATAGTGAAAACAAGAGTTAAGTTTTAAAAACTATCATATTACTAACAGAAAAAAAATATATTTTTTAATTTAATTTTTTTCTAAAGCCTCAATTTTTTTTATTTGCGAATTTGAAGTAGCTATTGCCACAAATATATTTAAATGTGTAATATTATATAGTAGTATACAGGTAGAATATTGTTGAAATTGAAACACTACTGAATTTTTTCTTCATTTAAAAGAGTGGAATAAAAGTTTTAGCTTACCTGTTATAAAGACAGGCAGTTGTTTTGATAAAGCGAAGTATAATTCATAATAAACTATTGCTTTCAAAATAAATATAATTTGTCAGTTTCAGCCTTTAAAGAATCACATGTTAATTCCTGGTTAATATATTTAATTATGTTTCTTGGATAATATATGTAAATAAATGCAGTGGACGAAACATTTTTCCTACTGCTCACAGATAAAGAAAACACGTGCACTATATATACAGAAATTAAAACGCAATATATCATTCAATTTAATGTAAGTAATGTAGGATAATCTTTAAATTCTCATTCACTTCCCGAACTACCGAAATAGTTAATTTTCGTACATGTGATATAGAAATGATTTAAATACATACAATGATCATAAGGAAACAGTATTAAAGTTTACTTTTGTTAGTACATAATCCGCGTGTTTTTTATACTATATTTGGTTAATCTGCCCAAGCCCCTCCGTGCCATCTCAACGCCCCCTAATTTTCTCTGGGTCTTTTACTGCCCCCCAAAAAGCCTCAAACGCCCACAAGGGGGCGTTATCGCCCACGTTGAGAACCTATACGATAGAGTATGCAAATGATTGACATTTGACGACCAGTGACTGACTAGCTGGAGCTCCAGCGCATTGCAACAGATCATTCGGATGTGTATAAAACAAAGATCATTTCAATGCTAAAGTATGTCCATGCAAATGTGATTCCGTTGATCCACGTGGACTGAACCAATGCCCCGTAGACCGATTCTCGAACAGTTAGACCAGATGTCATCATTTGAGAGAGTACGTGCTATTGTATTAAAGAAACTAAGGTGATTAGATCGTAAAATCTCTCCATTTGACAATGTTAGTTGGAATGGATGAACAGTGGTGGTATAGAACGTCTAGAAAGTAGCAATAAACCAAGAGCGATGACAGAACACAAGGATAGAGTGATCATACTAACGGCTCTCAGCTTCTGGTGAGTCATTATCAACGATCCGATGTGTAACCAGGGCATTAGTGACAGTTTTGACCATTGATAAACGACTCAACAAAAGTGGACTGATGACAAGGAGACAATGCGCCGAACATTGCACATTGCCAGGCTTGTTTGCTGTAATGCCGGGCATATTCAACATGGAATCTCACGAACAAGTGTAGAATTTTCTTAAGCAATGAGCTCTTGCTTCGAACTGATCCCTAATGACCAGCAAAGTCGTGTCTGGGGACGTCTAGGATTACAGTGGGATACGCACCTGACTGTCATCCGCTATATAAGCCGACATCTACCTATTTTTGTCTCCCATTCAGATATCTTCTTTGTACATCGGGGTTTTTTTTGTTATAGATTATATCCTTTTTATTTTATTGATATTAAATTATAATAGAACAAATTTCGAGCTCCATATTGAGAAGAAAAAATAATAATATTTACAATTATATACAATATTGATAAAAATAATACGTTTTCTGTGGTATTGTTATTTCTTAAAATAAATCTGTAAAATCATCATAGTCTGAGTGATAGAAAATATATATAAATTCAGTTACCTGTTTTCAGTTTTAATTATTACCTCTAGTATATTTTTAGATTTTTTCGTTACTTATAAATAAGCATCACGATATTAATCGAAGATAATCAAAAATGTTTTTTTTTTAGATGATTATAAAATTCCAAATAAAAGCAACTTTATATTCAGAGCCTCAATATTTCGGAACATATTTTTATGTATTAGTAAAAATGTTTTGTGTTAAGTAAGAATAATAATCTAAATAATGTTATTTATTTTTTATAAAACTGTGGTTAGTTCCGGTTTCTTTAATTGATTAACACTCGTTAGATTATTTGTCTATTTTTTTTATGAACTTATAGCTGTCTTTAGTTTATATGCCGTTTCGACAGATTTAGAATAGAAAAATATCTCATTTTTTAAAATATAATATTTTTGGAAAGTTCGGGATCAGATTTATTTTTGATGATATTTATTGTGAATTATACTTTTTCATTTCGTTTTTAAGGTATAATATATATACACACACATATATATATATATATATATTAATTTGCAGTAACAAGTGTCTAGTGTGAGCTTTTATTGTACAAATAAAAGTGTTCTGGATTACTTTATAGGCCTATTTTTTTAGTAGTTAGTTAACTTTTACTCTTAACTTTTTACTCTTAACTAATTATTAACTTTTTACTCTTGTCAATGTAAAAAGCGAACTTTTTCATAAAGAACAATTTTATTCATCAACAGTTTGATGTAAGGATGAGAATAACTGAAATTTAATTTTATTTGTGTAAAAACATAAAAGAAATCGAGAGAGAGAGAATATAAAAGAGATTTTTAAAGAAATTTTATATAAAATGACAAACATACTTACATTTACTTTTTGTTTTAATAATATTTAAATTGTAAAATTTTGATTCGAGTTCTTAGTATTAAAATTTTTTTCTTTATACCAAATCATGCATTCGTTTTGGTTATCCCAAAATTTCAGTTGCGCATAATGTATTTTAGAGAGTTACTTTATATCTTGGATGTTTTCCACAGAAATCTCATTGATTTTTTTTCTGCTGTGATTCACCTGTTCCTCTTGCAACTCATCAGTAATTTTTATCATTGCTTCAATAATTGTGTGTAAAACTTGTTGTTACTGGTTGATGGTGTCAGATCGAGGCCCACGAAATTCATCGCGGCAAAGCGCTAGATTTACGCCTGTCTTTAGCAGTAGCTTTGAGCACCATAGTGACCGTACGTTTTGGCTCGGTTCCACCCCAATTTTGAGCGAAAGTACCCTAGGGGTGGTCAGAGGCCTCCCACTCTCTTCCCCTTCACCTAACCTCACGAGAAGACTTGCGGCTCGACGGCTGTTTAGAGTATCCCTATGCCGCAAAGGCACTATACATTTACAAACATCCATGCCTCCTCGGTGATTCGAATCCAGGCCCTACGGCACAGCAGTCAGCGTCGCTAACCACTATACCAGATGTGTGGCTGTGTAAAACTTTTCTTATATGAGCGTACAATAAATTTATACACGTTGTAAATCTCATACCCTTGTTGTTAAAAATGCGTACGCAATAGAAAATTGCTTTGAAAACTTTCCCTTTCATTCCCCACTGATTTTTTGTGGTTCATAAACCGTAGGAGTTAAATATTTAATCCTATTAGTGCATCTAGAGAAAAGAAATGGTATACTCTTTTGTATACATTCACATATGGGCGAGGTGAAGCTACGTTATTATTTCATCCTCGTAGTACCTGACGAAATGCTTAGTTCGGAATTCGTCATTTAAGTTTTATACAACTTCTAACCCTTTCTCTCGCCTAAGTTAATCCTTTCTCTACCACCTGATTGGTTGATGCTACATAAAAATTAGAAGTTTATATCATCATCTCACCCCTTTTATGGCCTTGATACTGGCCTCCGTAATGAAATTCGAACGTAGTTTGAATGGTTTTAAAAAAAATCTGAATTGACGTTTAGGGGCATTTCTTATAAATCATACCTGTTCGAATCCCAGTAGAAGTCAAAAGTATAAAAGTTGTTTTTAGTGTTGGAAAGTTTTAGTTGTACGACAGATGAATGCGAAATTAGAATGGAATTAAACTTTCAGAAAACATGATCCGGTTTTTTTTCTTTCTACTAATATATATATATATATATATTGCTTTGATGACACAACACATCACAATTTCGAATTGAGTGTTTTACAGAACGTGCGAAAAAAAAAGTTTTTTTAAAAAAAAAGACGTCCTTTTTTTTTTACGTTCATTTTTGTGGAATACTTTCGTGGCAAAAATAATGGTTATAATTTATTTTGAGCAGATAAGCGTAGAAGAACACAAAATGTTTTATTTATTTTATTTTACTTAATAAACAAGAAATTTGATACCAAGAGTAGAAAAATAAGCCAATTTATATAATGTATGTGAAATGAGATTAAGCAGTTGAAATAGGATCTGTATCAAATAATGTCCAATCTTATTTGAAAGGGGGGGGGGGAAGAGATTAATTCTTTAAAAAGAATTATTCACTCTTTTTAAATCGATTGATAAATATTTTACTATGTGTGACATTTTCAAAAACCGAAGTTATTTAAAACTAGGTATTTTAAAGAAAAACTTTTCCTTCGTTTATATAAATATGTGGAGCTCTATTTTTTTCTAAACACTCCGAAAGTTTGTTTATGGATTAATTTGTATAAATGTGTATTTAAAATACAGATGTCTTTTTTTTTACTTAGTGACATCATATCGGCATTTTAAATTGAATTTCTTAACACTCATTGTAGGAATAATTTTAATGGAAATTTTTCCTGTTTCATTTTTATGTGCGATGATAATTATGTAAACTATTGTATTAACGTTAAATGTGTAAAAAAAATGAAGTTACACTAAAAACAATTCTGCTGTTGATTATTTTTTGTTTTGTTATTATTGACAAAGACGAATAAAGCTTTATGCGAATGCGAATAGAAATTATATAATTGCAAACGAAGCAAAATTGAAGTATATAAGCAATTAGAACTCTTAATAAAATTTAGAAACACTTCAGTATTTCCTTAACGCTACTGATAATAAAATGGGCCTTATGCAAAGTTAAATAGAATAGAGCGAATTTCCTTTTTTAATGGAGATATCTTATTTTTTTCATATTCTGTCCTCAATTCTTGAAGAATAACTATAGGCAGTGCTCCTCATTTTCTCGCACCAGGGGTGCTAGATTTTATATCCAAGTAGACATCTTTATTGCTGCCAGTCTAATTTTATGTCTAGCGAGGGATTAATTATTGGCAAGTTATTTTTCTTCCACTTCTTTGGAATTAAAGATTGCGTATCCTGCTAGTATGTAACGTAAAATTTCAGCAAAAGTGAAATATGTAAAGTGGTTATATAGTAAATTCTCTTCAAAAATTATGTTTAGAAGTAAAAAAAAATATATATATAGTGTGTGTTTTGAAAGGTATTTAATCAGCTTATTTATTGACTTGTTTGTGGGACAAATCCAGATTCCAGGCGATTTTCTATCCTCGACTAATGTACCTGTTAAAGCGGCTATATTTTCTTTAGGGCGAAATATTTTGCTTGTTTTTAAAAAGTTAACATTATTTTGTTGATTTTATCTGATATCACTGAAATTATATTTATATCATAAACAAGACGTTTATTTTATATTATGCATAGGAAATATACAAGCTGCCTGTTGGACAACGATTTTATTATAATATTCAAATAAAGCAAACCAAACTCGAAAATATTCAGAATTACCGGTCTTGTATAGTTCAAAAACCTTTTTTGTGCGTCTCTCCAAAAATAAAAATTCTATAACGGACATTATTTATTTATTAAATAAATTATTTTTTAAATAAAATCTATTTGAATTATTTACTTTGATATATGTATTGATACATCTTGTTTTTTTTTTTTTAAATAATAAGCAAATGAATAATTTTGTTTAAATCTTATAAATGTTCAACAAATCTCTGCAAATATATTTATTAATAGTTTTTATAGCGTATTTTTAGTATATAATTAAAAATTTAAATGTTTTATTAACATTCGAATTGTGTGAGTTGGCTTTAGAATTTAAAAAAAAATGAACATGAAGTTTTCATAAAGAATTTTAGGTATAATTCCACAAATATCTTAATTTCTTCTGAAAGCTTAAATTCTATCAACATTACAATTTTTCATAAAAAGGCGCTATTTTTTAAAAATATTTCATCGCTTCGTATTTTACATAAATATATTTTTTTTCCTTGTTACTCTGAAAGATTCTCTCAAAATCACGTTAAAACTTTTTTCTTCTTTCTTTTAAAGAGAACTGATAAAGTAAATTTAAATGGATCTAAGCGGATTAAATTTTATTTTGAAAAAAAAAGAAGAAAATGAAAAGAAATAAAAAGAATTCCAGTTTCGACTTGTATAGGACTTTTGAGATACCTTTAAAGATCTAACCAATTTTATTCGAGACGCATGTCACTTGTAAATTCGGCTTTATTGTTATAGTTTCTTTGTTATTATGTTTTTTTCGATACATATTTATTTTAAATAAGTGTTATTCACTTAAATTTTTGTTGAAAAAGAAAACACTTGTTTTCCATAAATAAGGGTTTTATCCCCCTTTCACGTGACACGCAATTTAAATTAAAATATGACGTATTCTGTTATAAAACAAATAATTATTTCGATTCAATTCTTCGTATAAAAAAAAAGAATCCCTATCTTAATTAAAACACTTCAAAATTTATTAATATTGTTTGACATACTCACCAACTGTTCCACTTATGTCATTTAACCTTCTTTTATTCTTGATCAATCTTATTGTTTGACCATAGTTTAGACCAGGGGTGGTCAACCCGCGGCACGCGTGCCACATTGTGGCACGCGGGAGTCGTAACTGTGGCACGCGAAGACTTGTTGAAAAATTACAAAAATGTTTGAAAAGATTACTGAATTAATTGAATTACAATAGAAAATTATCATGAAGAGAATACGTAAAGAACAGAAATTTTTAGCGTGAGATTTTAAAGGCGCTAAGCAAGATTTTTTTCCCTCCAGTATAGCACCAAAAATGAGATCATGCTCCAAAACTTACAACTCCACAGCATTGTAACGTTCCGAGAAAAGTGTTGAGTAACGTGAGACTAAAAACAAATAAATTCTCACTCTCTCGGATGGTTGAATCTGCCCAAAAAGTCACCCTCTCTCGGGGGCGGTTAATTTTTAACATCTGGGATTTCTATTCGAATTTCTGCTTCCACTTGCAGTTCTGAAGTTTAGTGTTTTTAGCTGTCAGCGTGATGTCAGATAAAAAGGTTTTTCCAAAGGTGTTGGTTACTTACGATTTCTGTAATGTCAAGAAGTAATTTGGCAATATGTTAGGAGAGCAGTTGTTGATACGGTAGAAGTAATTCTATCTGCTCAAAGTAGCCGCTTTATAAAGTAGAAAGAGTGAGAACTTGCATTCATGACTAATCAAAATACTGGATTCGGAGCCTAGAAAATTTGTAGCGTAACATCGACAGATTTTTTTCTAGCTGTCAGACTCAGTTGATTTTAAACTCTGTTTAGCATGACGTTAAGCTTTTTTCCTTTTCTAAATCTTTTTTTTCTTTTTTAAAATTTTTTCTTTTTAATATGTTTTTAGTAAACCTTCGTCATCGAAAAGAAATTGTGAAGAGGATATTGCAGCACTTGATTTTAAAATTGTCTGGGAAGAGCAATACGTGTTAATACATCAAAATGCTTCCAAGCCTATTTGTTTGATATGTGGAATTTGTATAGCAGTTCCAAAAAAAATTTAACTTGGACCGTCATTTTGAACAACTGTATAGTGATTTCAACAGCAAATATCCTGTTGTATCAAATTTGCAAACGGAATTTATCAATAAAAAAATGAAATATTTAGCCAGCCAACAATCTTTGTTCCAGAAGAGAAATGACGAAAGGGAAACAATGGTGAAGGCTTCTTATGAACTTTCTTTGTTGTTAGTCCACATGAAAAAACCATATTCTGATGGAGAGGAGATAATAAAAGAGTAGCCTTTTAATTTTCAACCAAAATGTCGGTGATCTAAATGCCAAAAATGTGGTTGATAAAATAGCTTTGTCTAAAAATACTGTCAAGCGTCATATAGATGACATGAGCCAAGATGTTGGAACACAAATTGTCTCTGGACTTCAAAATTGCAAATATTTTTCATTAACTTTGGATGAAAGCTGTGATATGACAGACACAATGCGCAGTTAAGCATCTTTGTGCGTTACACGAACAATAATTTTGATACTGTGGAAGAACTTTTTGATTTGCGTCAACTTGCAGGTGAAGACATTTTTACGGAACTTGAAAATGTAATTGAAATTAACAAAGAAAATTGGACAAAATTAGGTAGTGTTTGCACAGATGGAGCACCTTGCATGGGTGGCACATTAAAAGATTTTGTTACATTGATTAAAAATTATTTGGGAAGAAAAGTTTTTAAGTATCATTGTATTATTCATCAAGAAGCTCTTTGTGCCAAGGACTTAAATTTGTCTTTCGTTGCTAACCCAGTGGTGCACTGTATCAACAAAATACAAGCTCGTGCTCTGAATTGATGAAGATTTCGTGCGCTTTTCCCTAAAGAAACTGAAGAAAATGGCGAGTTACTCCTTCATTGTAGTGTGCGCTGGCTTTCCAAAGGCAGTTAGTTCACTTGCGATATTTTGGAGTTTGAGGGATTGTGTTTTAGAATATCTGGAAGAAAACGATGAACTGCCCAGTGAATGCTCGCTCCTCAGGAGTGAAAATTGGCTGTGGGGCTTAGCGATTCTTACCGATATAATGGAACATTTAAACAATTTAAATTTAAGATTACAGGGAAAAAATTGTATTTTTCCTACCCTAGTTGATCATATATCTTCTTTTGTGAACAAACTTTTGTTTTTTGTCTGGATTTTGTAGAGAAAAAATTAACTCATTTCCCATTCACACATGCAGGAATTATCTGCCAAAGTTAGTAAAGTTCCGAACTATGATAGATTTAAAAATTTAATATCCATTTTGCAGGATTCTTTTAGTGCCAGATTTGAGGACTTTAAAGATAACAAAAATACTGAACTTTTCACTAATCCTTTTTCGATTTCTCTTCAAGACATTAATTGTTACCCACCTCAGGTACAAATTGAAATTATTGACCTACAGCTCCATATTACTCTGAAAAACAAATATAAGGAAATTATTTTAACCGCAAATGATCCGAATTACATCAAATTTTGGAAATTTGTGCCACCAAGCAATTTTTCAAATTTACATGAATTAGCGGTCAGATATTGTTGTAGGTTTGGATCAACATGTGTTTGTGAAGAAATGTTTTCTGTTATATATGAACTTGATTAAATCAAAATTTCGCTCAAAATTAACTGATATGCATCTAAAACACCTAATTTTGTTAGCATCTTCATGAACTAATCCAAATATAGACGATTTAGTAAAAAAACTACAAATTAAAAAACCGCATTAAGAAAGTACTGACTGCTTAATTACCATTTAAAATTAAATGTTCAAATTGCTTATTTTTATTTTGTATCTAAGCTAACAGATTGATCCTGTAAAAATTTATCAACAATAAAATATATAAGTTTATACTTTTGTTTCATTTGTTATACCATTTTTTTTCTTACATTTTACTATATAAAACTTGCATTTAAAAATATGTTTTTGTTAAAAATATGTAAATATGTTTTCATGTTAAAAATTTTAAAATATGTTTTATATGTTAAATAACCCAAAAAAGCTTATAAGTAACATTTTTTCACTTTTGTATATTTTTTACTTTCGTGGAGAAATTGGAAGTGGCACGCGTAACTTTTTTTTTATCAGATTGCGGCACGCTTCCCAAAAAGGTTGGCCACCCCTGGTTTAGACTCTAGAACATGAAAAAACGTTTGATTAAGTATCTTCTTATCAAACTAGAAAAAGAACTACTTGTGGACTAAATATCTGTTATATTACAACTTACCATTTGGCTCAAAACGAGTCCCAAAACAATTACTTGAAAGACACATTAGAGGCAATTTTACAGTAATAATGATATCTCCAAATACAAATGATATAAAATATGCTATGTTTGTTTCGCAACTTTGCTCCTAAATAATGTCTTATCATTTTAGTAAAGGAATGGGGCAAATTTTTTATAGCTTCATAGCTCTTAATAGGATAGTTCCGGTTTTCCGGCATAATGGTACTGTGCAGTTCAAGAAAAGCACTGTGGTTTATCGCAAACGTTACTTCTTTTTCTTCTTCCACATTTCCATTAGATGTTTGATGATACCCTCTGGGGACATTTCTTTGCTGTAGATTAAATTCTATACAAAAGCACATGTCTGTTAATCTTCTGTTTTAGATTCCGTGTTATAATCGCTAGGCAGTTTATTTGACTCATATTATATTTCAGTGTTTATCTAAAGAAATTAATCTTTTCCACTCTCACTAACTTTAGCACGTTTCATGGCTCTAAGTAATAAGTTAATTACACAAATTATTAAGTAACAAGTATTTTCATGAATTTTGCTGAATACAAAATCTGTTTTTATTTGTCAAAATTTTTGCGTAATTGATAAAATTATTAAATTGTGTGTGTTTTTACTTTTGAAATCTCTCTCTCTCTCTGTTGATAGATAAGTAAAAAAATTGCGTATGAAGATCATTATAAGGCTTAAATTTTTGCTGTTATGGAAAGTTTTGAGGAATATAAACTTGCGCAAATGTGTTCTTTGAAAAAGGTTTTCACGACTGGAACTTTTTTTTTAGTCAGATATCACAGGACTTATTCTCTCGATTTATATCCTCAGTTATAATCTACACAATTTATTTTGCAACTTAATTAATTAATCAATCAATTAAACCTATTTGTATTTCGTGTGAATATGTTTTGTCATCATCGTATTACATTAGACAGGAAACAAATGAGAGAAAATAAGAAAATTTATTTCAAGGAAATTTTCCCTAATTAATCTAATTTCGTAATAATCTTTACCGAATTTCCAAGAGTATTTTTTCACATTTTGCTTAAGTTACACATAAGTTTGAAGAATTTCTGTAGTATTATCTATGATCGATTAAAAAGTATCTTTCGTAAATCTCGGAAGAGGTTTTTGATACATACATTTCAGCTTTTCTTTTAATCCTACTAAGAAATCTAACTTAAATTCGCCCAATTTTTTAGATAGGGAAAAACACTAATGTTAATTTCTTGATTTCTTTCTTTTTTATAAAGATTAGTATATTTTATTGAGGTATTACTTACTTTTTAATCCTTTATTTTTAATGATGCAAATTTAGCTCCACATT
Source organism: Trichonephila clavata (assembly GCA_019973975.1). NCBI lineage: Eukaryota > Metazoa > Arthropoda > Arachnida > Araneae > Nephilidae > Trichonephila > Trichonephila clavata. Next base: position 34,867 of record BMAO01016864.1, on the reverse strand, counting down.
TCTTTTCCTACATAATAATGCTAAGTTAATTTTTAATTTTAATTGTTAAAGTGAAGAATGACATATTTCTGAAGTATTTGTCAATTTCAAGATGGCTGTTTGATAAATGGTTATACGCAGTGGCGTAATTTTACACCCCCGCATCGCGGGGGGCCCGTGACTCTAAGAGGCCCAAATTCTGACTGACGGGATTCTAAGAGGCGCAAAGCCTGACTAAGTACGTATTTACCCAATTTATAAAATATTAAAGGCAAAGACTGACTTTTTTTTACAGAGTGGCCCTAATATTCGCCGTTACGCCACCGGGTATATGTATTGCAGTCACTCGTATTTGAATTAATATTGGGACATGTTCTTTTATAACTGAAACAATTCTCCCAGTTTAAATCATGTTCTATGATAGTAGGTAAACACAGCTTACTTAACTTATTTATAAAATTTACAAAGTTAACCATTTTCCGCTCGCACTCTGTTTACACAACCTTCTAACAAATACCAGGTATTTTCCTTAAAGTTGTATCAATATAAAATCTCTATTCTGAAGTTTTTTAAAGATATGTAAATGCAGCCTTTCTTTAGAGCCATTCATAACATTTTGAATAGGTTTTTAAACTTCTGTGTCTAATAGGTCAAATCAAATTATTCAACGGAAAGCACGGGTCGTCTGTATGATTTACATATTTGAGTGATGATTCCTTACGAAAAACACTCGGGAAGAGAGACTTTTCTTTTCTTTTTATTGTGTGAGCTTTACCTTGATCAAAAGGCCTTTTATTCTCCAGCTGGAAATTCACGACGCCTTCTATTAAAGGTATTTTTTAACTCCAAATAGCTTTCTGGTCATCTGAAATCCTTTAATCAGTAGGGAGATCCATTAATAGTTGGAGCTTATAAGGGAACGGTGGAAGTGGTTTTTAATTATGAAAACTTTTTATCGTTCTATTCATTTGACAGTTGAATGAAAGATTTTTTTTATTTGAGAGAAGGTAAAAAAACTAGCTTCGTATTATTGAGTTATCTCATTTGCATACTCTTAAAGATCTTATGATTGTTACTTTTAATGATTAATTGTACGCATCGATTTTTTGTAGGATAAAGAAGCAATAATTTTTTTTCGCAGACACTGTCACACAAGAGTTTGATGCCTCGGCTTAAAGAAGATTTCCTTGTCATCTGTTGCATTGACATTGTTAAAATAGTCGTTTCGTTACGTTAGTAATATTTCAAATGTTAATAGTCAATACGCAAAAGTTAGACTGAAAGTTTTAGGGATTTTGTGTAAGAGGAATTTAATCCTTTCCGGAATATTTTTATGGGCAACAGTGTTTTTAAGATAGTATGGTTAGATAATTAATTTGTTTGTAAATTAATTGTTTGTTTTTGTTGTACTGTACTTTAATTATTTTAAAAAACTGTTTTCTCTTTTTGATGCACATACTGATCAGGGAAAAACGGCATATATATATATATATATATTTAGGTAAGTTACCTTTTTCTCATAATGGATTTAGATTTCCTATCCATTATTTTCAATAGGTTTTTGCTCAGTATTATTAACAGAAAGGGGGAAGGTTGGCTGGCCAATAAATCAGCAATGTTGATAATACTGTAGCATCCATTCTTTTATATTTAACTCTGTTATTTTAATTTTTCATATCCTTTTAAATTCTGTTGTCTGGTTATCTTGCAATTTCAATTCTTTTCAGTTTTAATCATGTTTATTCATCTATCTCTTGTAGAGAAATTTTGATTATATATATATATATATAGAGAGAGAGAGAGAGATAAGCACGCATACATATATATCTATAAATAATTTTTAATAAACTTTACTTGAATGTTACTGATGTGACTATAGTGCTAGAGATAAAACATATCATTAAAATTTTAGATGAGTATAAAGATAGATGCAGAAGTATTATAAACAATGATGTTGATTGTGTGAGGATAGCTTTTAAATTTAAATAAAAGTGAGGTTTGACTAGTTTTATGCATATATGTATCATTTACAATCCTGTAAACAATTACATTTATCGTGTAAAGTGATAAGGTTACTTTTCTAAAATTAGTGTAAAAGAGTATATTTATTCATCAAGAACATTAATCGCTTCATTATCTGCAATGTATTTTCATAATTCTTTATTAATATTCTGTCTATGCTTCATTTATGATTCGTAATATTTTGTGAATGATCATATAATGTTCTTAAGATCGCTACGGTGTATTGCGCAAATTATCATTTATCTTATCATAAATTATCCATAAGATTACCACCAGTATTTTGATAATACTAGTTCATAATAATCGGTGTTGGAAACTCCAATAAGTTTACATTTAAAAATCACGTCTATTGTCTAAATCAGGGGTGACGAACCTTTTTACTCAAATGGCGCATTTTTTAGTGCAAGTCTAAGTTGTGGAATAAAAGTAATATAAAAATAAGACAAAGTACAAATTTAAGTTTTATTGTTAAAAAACTTTTTACATATTTGAGCAACTTGAAGCATTCAACTCTAAATAATTATTAAACAGTCAGTACTTAATGTGGCTTTTGAATTAGTAGAATTTTATTACCTAATCATCTATATTAGGATTAGCACTTGAATATGCAAACAAAATTAGGTTATTTTAGGTGCATACCAGCTAGTTTAGAGCGATATTTTGATTCTATGTTCATTACATAAGATTTATTCACAAACATATGTTGATCCGAGTTTTGAGAGGTTTCTTGTCTGAGACAACCACATTTCAATAAAATTTCTTTAAAAATTGTTATTTATTGTTATCTTTCAAATTTTAAAATTTTTCAGTTAGTCTTTGCGTGCCACTGTTACAACTCTGTCGTGACACGGGTTGGCCACCCCTGGTCTAAATCTATTATTACAGTTATTTGATATCAAAGGATCTATGTTCACTAATTATCTTGCAACAATACATTTTTATTTTGATTATAAATTACATGAACTATATTATACTATCTGTATTTGACAGGCAGCCCAACAAATGTTTTTCTTGCAAACATACTATTTATCGATAAAATAGTAGTTGAATTTCAAATAAATCCTTTGCTTTTTTCGTCTATTCCCTATCTTTATACAACTTAAAAGGTAAAAGTTTGACTTATTTATTAAACTAAATACATTTCTTAAGTGTTTTCTTAGAATGTTTCTTAAAGAAGTAATGTGTTTATAAGTTATTGTTCTGAATACCATTTTTTTAAAGAAATGCTGTAAAATATTTCATTACATTATTTCATGGAAGAATTTTAATTGGTTGGTTGTGTGTGTGTGTATTAGTTTTTTTCTCGTCAACTTTTATTATTTCAAAATGGATTTCAAAAGAATTTTATAAAATGCTAAACTAGTAATTTAACAAGTTGTGCAATTTTCAATAATGTATCAATCGTAAAACATTTGAGAGAGAGAGATGCGTTGAAAATTAACCGTTATTTTTTAGTATTGCAATTAAATGCCCTAAGTAATGCATTTAAAAGCCTTAAGTACTTTACTTTTCCTAATTTCCGAAAAATTCTTTAAACAAAAAGAACAGCAACAACAAAACGAAAAAAGCTAAATGCAAAACTTATTATTTTTTTTATTTGTGGTTATCAACCCGAAAAATCATCTAAAGAAACAAAAATCAATCTTAATATTTGAAGAATTCCGAACTACAAACTAATCAACGGAAGAAAAGCAAGATAAAAACAACATTAAACTGTACTCCACTTTTTCCGTCAATTGCTGCGCTTATCTACGAGTAAAAGTGAGGATTTGCTTGTAGTAAACGAACATATTTTCGAGTTCTGTTATTGCATCATTTCCTCAATGCGGAGAAAGATTCTGTCCCTCTTTCGATTTCTATTATCAGGATTTCACGGTTCCTTTCAGTTCTCAACAAGAATGTCACTATTTCCTCGGAATGTCAGCAGGGATGTCACTGTCTCCTAGGAAGTCGTTGTTCAAGGACCTTCCGATAGTGAAAGGTTGAGCTGGTAGAGAAAAGAACTATGCTCTGCGTTTGTGCTCAAGATTCCAACGGTTTTATTGACGTTCTGATTTATTGTGTAGGATTACTGAAATAACTAAAGGTCTTAGTCTCTCCATTATACAAAAAAGAAAAAAAAGTCATTTATAGAATATGAGTATGGACAAATGTAAGCATGGTCTTTCAATCCATTCAATCTAAGCACCCCCCTTTTGAGGTCAAAAAGTTCATAACAAAATATACTTAAAGTAAAAATTCAAGAAGAAATAAATTATACGAAATTCACCTAACAAATATTTTCACTAAATAGCTGTGCAAAAAACATATATAAATCAGCAATGCTGAATGAAAGAATTATATCATTTATCAAATTTTTTTCATATACTTTTATTTATCCAAAAAATTACAAAGTGATGACCAAATAAGAGAATCTGAGGCACTAAGATGCAGAAGAGTTGAAATATATATATAAGATATTATTGCTTACCGTTTATATCTGTAATGCATTAAAAATACTAACATTATATATATTCCATACAATGTCGAAATTTATTACCAGAAAACCTGATTAAGTCCAGCTTATCCGGGTCCTCGGTGCCCGCCCCAAGCATCCAGTGGATAAACCAGCACTGTCTTTCTTAATCTTTATACTTAACATGATAATTTGTTTCTAATAGTGTTTCTTTCATTTTGATTTCCAATTATGTTCAATATTTTTGACGTATATAAAATCTTTTTCATCATAATTGTTTACAAATTTATATATCTAGGCAAGAAACTTCAAAGCTTATAGCTTGTAAATTTTTATATTTAAGACTGCTTTTTTTTTCTTTTGAAAATACAATGCATTTAATACAACATGGATAATTGCGCATATGTGATGAATATCCAAGATGAATTAATCAATTCTTCTTGGCAAAAAAAAGGCCTTCTCTATAAAAACAATTAACTACTCTTTTAACTGACAAAACGTTTGCAAATACAAATAAATTTAAATCTGTTTGAATGTTTTAAGCTTGAAATTCCATTTTTAAACTTATTTATTGATGAATGGAGATTCAATTTTTCGATGTTTTTTCTGTACGTAGAATAATCAAGAAAATTCACATTTGCCGTTAGTAGCAAAAGACTGAGAAAAAATTTTTTTTTAACGATAACGAATTACGATTGAATCAACCTTGAGACAACCATTAGTTTCGCGAATGATTTTGTAAGCAGATGGTCTTATTAAAAGGGAAAAAAAGCGAAATTAAATTAACGACAAACGCTAATTAAAAAGAAATTTTTCTTATAAAAGTACGCCTAAATGCCTACCAGATTTGGTTTCTTAAACATTTACATCTACCAAGATAATAGTATAAGTGTTAATTGGAGGAGGGAATAGAAAGAGTAAGAGAGGTATTTTTCACATCTTCTTTCTCTCTCTCTACTTTTTATATTGATAAAACTCCTGTGCTTTACAATAGTTGACTATAAAGTTTATGCATTTATATTCAGAGAGAGTTTTAAACAATTTAGTAAAGTTTCTAAATTTTGTCTATATTTACTCAAAAAAAAAAAAAGGGAAAATAAACATTTGTGTGGGTAGCAAAAAGTTAATTCTCTAAATTCTGGATACTATTCAAGAATTTTTTTTACTAATCCAAAACTGGTTACCTGATGGTAACCAGTTTTGAGTTCCTTTCCAAAGCAGAAGGCTTAGAACCTTCCTAAACTTTCTCAGTTGATTTTTGTATATTTAATCACATGAACGTGTTTAAAAATTTGGAAAGTTTTTGCTTCAAATTGCTCAATCTTATTTTGATAACAATTACTTAGGGTTATTTGAATCTGTAATGCTTCAATTGTGGATATTTTTTTAAAAATCTCTTGTAGTTTTCTCTTATTGTAAAGTGATGGATGCTATGTGGGTATTTTTACTTATCTATATAAATATTCAAATGCTAAGTTTTTCTATGAGATTATTTTTCAAAAAGCGTAATTAATTCTTCTCGAAAATATTTTTTTTCACTGTATATTCCAAAAATATTTCTTTCAAATAAATATTTCATTCATCGTTACATTGCTAAAATTCTATCTAAATAATTGTTAAACATTAAAAAAAAGTGGTTAACAAATTTTATCACACCAGCAATGATATCCAAAGATAAACAATTCAAAACTCACATGTTGTTGTTACTAATGCCACCTGTCTGACGTAGTCAGATCGAGGTCCACGAAATTCATCATGACAATGGGTTAGATCTACGCCTGTCGTTAGACAAAGCTTTGAGCCCCCATGAAGGTGACAGTACGATTTTGCTTACACAACATGATAGATGGCGACACCATTCGGACAACTGATTTAACGAGCACGTTCTCCGTGTGTACTCAGCGGGTATTTGGTGGCATCGAACCCAGACCCTCTGGTCTGGAGTCCGATGCTCTAACCACAAAACTCACTTATTCCTAATGATCAATCAGCTCTTCCGTGCATGGCGTATGGACACGTTAGCCGAATGGTCATGATCACGATATCATGGTTGTCGAGATCGAGTCCTGGTGTTGTGAAGTCCTGCAGTGTAGAGGGCTAAGACACATTAAATTTGTCGTGGCCGATATTTTTCACGTTTCCGTGGTGTGGAAGTTTGGAGAGTGGAGTGCCAGCTAAGATGTCGTCCTCGTCACTTTACCGTCCGCTTCAGAATTGTGAAGCCCGTGTGGCTAATAGCCTTCGTGTTGCTTTAGAGGAGTGACGTTAATAAAAAAACAAGACATCAATCATTGGCATGGCCAAGTAATTTTAGCGCTTTTTTCACATGTTGTATTTTACAATAGGAAAATTTAAATAGGATTCTCTCGGTTCATCTAGGGCACAAATGCGACACAATGCCGAAAACCCGAGGTCAATTGGTTGCTTATTGGCTGAGAAAAAGGTACGATAAAATATGGAACGAAGACGAAATTTTCGTCCTAATAGTGCTTTTGTTCCACTACGTGAAAAGTGCGCTAATGATTCATCTATTAAATCCGTACGTGGCGTAATATACATTAAATGCATGAGGTGATGGTTTCCCTTTTTCTTTTTACCCTTTAACCTCTTAAGTGCTGCCGGCGTATATATCCGTCTTGTTCAACCGTGCGTTATGTGCCCCGAACGGATATATTCGCCCTTCCGAAATACGATTTTTTTTCTTTGTGCTGCTATCAGTAAAACTGTTCCGAAGGCTTTGAATTAATTTATTTCAGAGAAACATTTGCTTATTTTTGCCTTTTCTTTTCCCCCAAAACACTCACACATCTCATACTAGTACCTTTGTGTAAAACAATGGTACTAGGGAGCGAATCGCGTAATTTTTAATAGGCAGGGGTTAAAATCAATGATGGAATTGTAAAATGTCAAACTATAAAATAAATTTTTAAAATGCGTAGTATTATGCAAGGTCTAATATTTTAGCTGCTTTTAAAAAAAGCTCTAATGCTTTCAATTTTAATTATGTTTTGAAATATATGTTTTTTCATATTAAAAAAATGGGGTTTTTTTTAAAGTTCTTACGATTCCCTTTGCTTATATTTTTTTACAATTAGAATAATTATTTTTATATTTGTCTTCGCAAATTTTTTGAATCTCGAAAAATTCCTGACAATATACTGCTAGTAATTTAAAAATTGTGAAAGAATTTAAAAACATTCGAAGCCCCATTGCTGCAGCAAATCGTCAGTAGAGCCTAGGGTACCACTTTCAAATTAAATCTTGCCCATAACTGATAATTACACGGATACTTTAAATACCCGAAAGATGCGGCTGCCGGTGCGTGAACATTTTGCAGTGCTCGAAATAAATTGACTTCTCGTTTAACACATTTCCTCCTCTTTTCCTCTCATCTACTGATTGCTTGGATGCTGGAATTTTCGTAAGAGGGACAAGATATTGACATGAGATAAATGGGCGCAAATGACGTAGCCCTGAGGGTCCACATTCGCCAAAAACCTGACTTGAAGACTGCATGACGTTAGCTTTTGTTGTAGCAGATGACCTTGATTCAGTGAAATTGTCGTCTTGTCGAGCTCATTGTCAGGGTTGCAGGGATCCGACTATTTTTTCTTTAATGTCATGGCTTCTTACTCAGTTGATCATAGGGAAAGATTAGATCACTACGGACATTCCTTCAAAAAAATATAACTTGAGATCCTTTTCTTTTCTTTCGGATTTAGGGATAAAGCCTTCAAGATTTTCTGTCTCGTGTAATCTGAGCTTCATCTGGTTTATTTTAGAGCGTATGTAGTCAAGGGCATATTTAAATATCAAAAAGATATTCGTAAGAAATAGGCCAGCAGTTAGTATTATTAATGATTGGTATACTTTCATAATTCCTTTATGTAAAAGGGGTAGGAATCTTTCTTTAGCGTAATTTAACAATTAAAAATTGTCAGTATAACAAAAATGCTTTAAGTATTAAATTATTTATGAACAATGTCGTCTGTTACATGAATACATAAAATGAATATGAGTATTATTTATTTCGGCAAAAACTTTACCTCGGTGGATAAATAATAAATATAATTATACCTTTTTTAAATACATTTTTTTATAAAAATTTATACATTTATATAAAATTATTAATATACTATATTATAAAAAAAAAATAGTTGTTTAGTTTATTAACCCTACCCTTGCGAGTAATATTTCTGAATTGAAAAAAAAATAGTTTTCTCTGTTGTATTAATTTAATGTTAATTATTTAAACGACATAATGTTTACTTTTTTAACATACAAAATAAATTTGTTATTTATCTTTCAAAAAACTTGTATTCATTGTTCCAGAGTTTTGTATATTATTAAAGTTATAGATTTGCAACTAACATTTTTAAAGGGCTAATTTTACTGTGCATTTAATAAAACTTTTTAGTTTAATGAATATATTAATAATTTTAATGAATTGTACGCATTATATTAAATAATCATTTCATACATATGTTAAAACCTGAAATTATGTAATAATTTAGCTGTGAATTTTGATTAGTACAATACTGTTTTACTTTAAAACAAATTTCATTTGTTCTTGTTTTAATTTTAACTAAGAAAATAATATTTAATTTGTAATTATTTCTCAACAAGGTGGGTTTTGTAATTATCAATTAAAACTGATAGCGAGAAAATATTAGATTAATTGTTACACCTATTGTCAATACTTTTTATTTGCAATCTCCATTGCGCAAAAATATTCTAGTGTAGTTCAATGTTTAAAAATACAATTCTGATGACATTTGACAATCTCCGCTTGCAATCTTCACAATCATCATTAGATCTTCGTGTGTCTCATCTTTGTCATTTGTCTACCGACTCTCGTTTAAACAATAGCATCATTAGTCAATTCGTTTTGTTCACCGTCATTCATTCACACAATCATCAATATCACTTTCGGTTAAATTGTTGATAGCGTATAAATTGTTTGCAAAGTTTAAAAGAAATTCTGTATTATTGTCTTAACATTGATGCTACTTTTCATTTAATCAGGGTGACGTGATGAAGAATAAATACTCAAATATTTAGAAGACTTTTTTTTTAAAAAAAATATGTCTATTATATTTTGAATTTTGCTTCTCAATTATACTTGGGATTTTTTTTTTTTTTAATGGATAAAAAGTGCTTGTTTTAGTAAACTGTAACTTAAGACTGTCTTCAGCGTAGCATTAAAGGATATGGCCCCGATTTAGAACTTTTTTTTCGGATATAAAATTATTCCTACATAAATACTATATTTTGGCTTCCTATCCAAAAGTGAGCAGCATATTTTATCGTACTACTTATTTTTTATCCAAGTTGACCCATTTTTTCTGGAACAAAATGTGTTTCATTTTTTTCTCCTATACCGTAATGTTAAATGAGATATCCCTTCACATGTTAAAAGGTAAAATTAAATATTTATGAAATATTTCGAAATTTTAAAAATGCTACATTATAAACAGATGTATGAATTACAATTTTGTAAATTTTTATGAAATTTCAGACATTTTTCTGTCCGCGTTTACCTCGGGCTCTCGCACATTTAACGAAAACAGCCTTAAATGCAATTTCTTCTAAACTATCGTAGCGTATCTTAATATTTTTGAAATGTTTTCGTCAATGCTTATGCCGCGTAACTATGAAATAACTTTCTCATATAGTCATTAAAAAAGAGAAAACGTGATCTAGCCTCTGATTATAAGTTACATGAATGGTCAGACCTTACCCCGGACAGGTCAAAAGGTTAAATTAGAACTAAAATACGCATGAAGTAAGATTGTGTCTCTTCAAAAAAAAAAAGCAGAAAGACGGTGAAAGAACGGCCTTTCTATATATAACACAGATAGCATCTCTCAGTGGTTGGAAATTTTCATCTCTCGTATTCGCGTCTGGACTCCAGAAAAGATGTGAACTATCCTCTTTTTTATTCTCCAGTTATGAGATAAACTCGGAAGATATCCCGTTCCGGATGTAAAAAAAAAGAAACCATCGTTTTCCAAACCATCAGAACAATGCTAGTCAGTCGTTTTTTGGATCCTCCTCGCATTTTCGAGCCGATTCCTAATTGCGATAGCATAGGGAGAAGACATCAAAAAAGCGCATCCTTTTTTAAAAGATAAGAAGATGAGAGACGGTAATAAAGGGGGGAAAGTATACAATAAATTTGCATGTAGAAAATGAAGTTATTCCTCTCGGTTCTATTAGTGAGCGGTTAGTCGAGAAAGGAAAGGTTAAGATATGGATGGGGTACTATGTACTTTCAGAAGAAAAGTAGAACCTTAAAAAACTGATGCGAGTGATTATAGGGCGCAATGTTTGTATAAACGGCGGGACGATGAACCCACCGCATCCTTTGATTCCCCACCCCTTTTGACGATGAAGAACAATGAGAAAGAGTTGCATACCTAGGGGACCTTGATTAATAGAGTAGCGTATGATCGTCATTTGTTTCTGTAATGTGGGATGGCCCCGAGCTCACGTTGGAGACTCCGGAAACTATAAGAGCCCTACTTGTTAAGTTACTTATTTATTTCAGACGGGAGGGTTAATTTTCTTTTTCTTTTTTTAACCTTTGAAAGACTGATTTTATTAAATGAGATTCCAGATCCCCCTTGCATGATGCATCTTTCTTCTTTTTTCTCCTTTTCATTTTTTCGCTTTTTTTTTCTTCTTTTTCTTTTCTTTTCCTAATGTTGGTTAATTTGTCTACGGGTTCCTCCATATTAATTATTTTTAATGATGTTTAATCAAATTCCAGACAACGCAGTGGATCGGCTTTATGTATGTTGTAGCTATTTTTTAAAAATTCTTTTTGGATGTTTTTCTTTGCGGATGGAATATGTATACCGTACTTTTACATTGTTGTATAGTTTTTGATTTCTTTCCAAACTCCTGGCGTATATTTATTTATATGAGTTTTATGTATAGAATATGTCTCATGAGAACATGCAGGATGAATTTTAATTGTGTTACGAAGAATTCTTTATTCAATCAAAAATAAGTTTACAAAATTCACATTTCTTCATAACGGTGTTTAAATACTGCGTTTTTCCTCAGACTGATATGAATAAGTAAGGTTAAACATTTTTGCAAGTGCTTAAGTTATTATTTGAACTTTGATGTATTTTTATAAAACCTAAGTTTCTATCAAACATTTTATACTCTTTCAAACTCTGGTGAAATTCTTATTTACTTATACGTATAGCTTCATTCAAAAATAACTTAACAAAAATATATACAACGAATTTTTGATTTTTACTCTTAGTTTTTTCATTTCTAAGTACGAAGATATTTTGTGAATAATTTTTATCCATGCACTCTTAAAAAAATGGATGACTTTTTTTCTTGTTGTTTCCGGTTTTACAATGGTCAATTTGGGAGTAACTTAAAGGGAGGTATAAATATAAAATAGGGAGTATATGTAGGGGAATAAATATAAAAGGACTTCGTGAGTTTTATATCATTACAAACAATATCACGTTTTAGCTTCCGTTGAGAAATTAGTTATTGAAAATTAAACTAAATTTTTAATATTCTTTCTTACAACTGCCAGTTTTTTCCCCACCGTATTCTTTTAGAAAATGCAATTGTAGTCGAGGGAAGGGAGAGGAATCAAAACTTTTGCACGATTGCAATTTTGTTTTAATATTTGTTGATAAATAGTTTTGTAATAGGTAACTTAATTTCTTACTCCTTGCTTATGTTTATTGAATTTGAAATCAACTTTTTTCCCCCTGTAATTTCATTTCACTCGAAAGGGATAAATTCCGATTAAATTAAAACGGATAAAACTGTATGATGAGAGAACCAAAGGTATTCAACTTATATTGAACTAGTTTTCTCCTGCCTTTTCTAAAGCATTTAGTTTTCCAAACTATCTTTCTAGAATTGTTATTGTTTCTTCGCTTGTATTTAAGAGTGTTAAAACGTAATATAAATGCTGATTAGAAGATTATGGTTATTTTCAAATACAAGGTTTTTTTTTTAACATTTTGTCTTTATAAACATTTCTATTTGTATGTATGTGCTACATTAATGCAATTTAAATTAATTTAGCTCGATAATTATCTCTCGATTTGAGAAAAAAGGTTACATTTATTTTTTAGACTGATTTCGAAATATAATATTCATTTGCAATTAGTGTAAATTATAAAATTAATTGCCATATACTTTCTATATACGAATATGGAAGTTCCAGCATTGTAGGAAATTACAACTAAAATGCATATCCGTAAGAGTTAGTAATTAAAAACTTGTTAATAATATCGTTGGAGAAAATATTTGTAGTAAAATTATAATTCTGATTCATGAAAACTCAGTTTTATTTACAATAAATTATGAAAGGGGTGCGAATTTTTATTTATTTATATATATATATTATTTTTTTAATTAGTGATTACATAAAACGTGATAAAATATATTTTTAACTTTCCTCCTTCTTTAATTTTTGAGAAGTTATTTGCATTTATAGTTAATTTTCGTACTGCATCAAGATTTAATTTTTTACTTTAAACTCACCAAAAAATTATCACAAACTTCAATATGTTCTTCGAAAATAACATCTTTATAACTAGCATCGTATAAGTTTCCAAGAAAATTATTCTCGTTAGAATTTCGCTGAAAATGGGTCAATACAGGTACAAATAAATAATTTCCGAAGTAAGAACTATGATAGTAAACAAATAAATAAAATGCAGTTTCTAAAAAAATTGATGGCATTTTTAATTTAAACTCAAATTAATAAAATTATTGATGAGCATCGATTTATTATTTTTAATATCATAACATCACGTTTATAGGTAGTTAAAAATTATCAAAAAATAAAATTCCGTTATAATTTACTGTTAAAACGATAAAATGTGTACAAATAAAAATAAAAGTTGACCGCACGTATACACTTTAAATAAGATTGTTAAAAAAAAATACTATTAAATACTTTGCATCGCAAAGAAAATAATGAGAATTTTCGCTGATTTAGCTTTATGTTTTCATTTAAATAAAATCTATTGTACTATTTTTCGATGGATAAATTTAAAGGAATATCGAATGCTATTAATATTATTTAATGTTTTATGTAAGATCTTAAAATGTTTTAATCTGATGCATTTATTCCCGGCCTTGCAAATATTAAAAAAGAAAATCATGACGAATATTTAAATATAACTATTCTATGTCTTCGCTTTCATCGTGAATTAAACTATTGTTGAGATTTAATTAAATACAAACACATAGATTTAAAATGTAATGTTATGAAACTATTAACGTATTTTTTTTTATTGTTGGTTTTAAATTTACAAATTAATACTGTGCATTAAAAAATGTTTTTCCTTTTACTGCGTTTAGAAAAACATACGCTAATAACATTTGAACATAGATTAAAAAACTTGACCTGATTTGACGAATGTAATATCCTTTAAACACTACTCCAAATTGCAGTCGAGATAAAACACATTTTATGGAACTTGAATATTTTCAGAGAATATTAAGATTGAGCTCAAGCTGAAATTTAAAATGAAATCGCGTTATGACTTAGCTGACAAATGTTTGATGTAAGTTCAAGATCCAATTTCGAACAACAAAGAAAATGCTAAAAACTTTGGCGTCCGCCATAAGCTCTGAAGGAGAATTGTCCAGAATAACAACTAATTGAATAAGAAAGTCCAAAAAAATTTTTTGAGTAGCTTCGAGTTATTTTTGTATCCAAAAAATTGGAAATTATTATCACATTTAATGACGAAGAAAATTATAATTTGATGTAAAACTGCTAAAAATTATTGATAAATTAATTCAAGAAACTTCAAATGCAAGAGGTATAATTTTATTTTCTTCTATGTTACATCATTAGAAAGATTGCCCCAAAACATAAATGTAAGTAATCGGTTTTTGTGTAATCGCAAACCAATTTCAGAACCAAGGACGTCGTCTTAAGGTGGCATGGGCCAACTGGGCCCGAGCCAAGGGCCTTGTCTTGTTCTCGACTCAGCCTTAATAAGATCCCGATTTAAATAATTTCAACAGTCAAATGTAATTTCCGGTTGTATTCTCCAAAAAACTGGGCATTTTGGACGATGTGTCAACTAACTATATGTAATGACCGTCGTTTATGTTTTGGCCTAAGTCAGGGGTGGCCAACCCGTGGCACGGCAGAGTTGTAACGGTGGCACACGAAGACTATTGGTAATTTTATTGAAATGCGGTTGTCTCAGACAAGAAACCCCTCAAAACTTGTATCAACATATATTTGTGAACAAATATTTTATGTAATGAATATAAAATCAAAATATGGGTCTAAACTAGTTGGTATGCACCTAAAATAACCTAATTTTGTTTGCATATTCAAGAGCTAATCCTAATATAGATGACTAGGTGAAAAAAAACTTAATTCAAAAGTCGCTTTAAGTACTGACTGTTTAGTAATTATTTAGAGTTAAATGCTTCAAGTTACTGAAATGTAAAAATTTTTTTAACAATAAAACTTAAGTTTGTACTTTTGTCTTATTTTTTATTTTATTTTTATCCTACTACGTAGACTTTGCTCTAAAAAATGAGCTATTTGCGTAAAAATCCCATAATAAGCTTTTAAAAAAAAATTCACTTTTTTTTGTTTGATTGTTGGAAAAAGTTGGAAGTGGCACGCATATATATATATTTTTTTTATTAGATAGTGGCACTCTTCCCAAAAAGGTTGGCCACCCCTGGCCTAGTTTTATCACCATACACCATCATTACTCATTCAGTCCGTCAAACCGGTCTGTGAGATTGGGAGTCATGCACATTTATTTGTTTCGGGTTATTGTTTATACGAGTTTTTGACAACGTATGCTAAGGACTGTCTACTTTTAAGGGTCATAGGTGAGGCTTACATTTGTGTTGAGGCCCAGAGCCTCAAGAAGTCTAAGTTCATAACGATTGATATAATGAAAGAATATCATTGTTAACCTATACGTACTCCAAACTGAACACTTTTAGTCTTGCAGTATTAAGGCACTGATGTATATTTAGTTTTAAATAATCGCTGTGCTTTCAAGTTAAAAGTTCGCCGTGTCGAGTGACTGATACTCATTAAATCTGTCGAGTCTCAAGTCCTCACTTGACCATGGTTCAAAATTATGAAGTTTGTCGGCATGCTGCTTCGTAGTGCGATATTAATAAATAATCAGGTCAAGTTAAACGTTGATTTTCAGTGTTTTTGTTCTTTAGAGAAAAAGTCGATTGAAATATTTGTGGGCTAGTAAAAACAAAAATCACTAATTGTGCATAAGATAATTTTTATTGTCAAACCGAATTATATACACCAGTGGTCTTCGAATTTTTTCTACTCAAGGAACCTCTAGAGCAGTGATTCCCAAAGTGGTCTATATAGACCCCCAGGTGTCTATGACGACCTGCAAGGGGTTCACGCCAGTGAAAAAATAATTTGGGAGTCCATGAGATGTAAATGAGGTCTATAATAGTGGCTCTGATTAAACCAGATCATGACTTTAATCTTTAAAAAAATTTGATGTAGTGGAAACCAGATTTTACAACTTAACTGATTTATTTTCTAAATTTAGTGAGGTTAATTTGTGGTTACTATAGGTGACAGCATTTAAGACAAGGACCATTTCAGCATTTCTTTACAGAATTAAATTAAAGAAGTATAATATTGGTCGTCACAAATTTTCTCAATTTGTCACAGACAATCTTTCAGGACATTTTAACCTAAGTTCAACACTTAAATGTCCTTTACTCAGATTTTGAAACTAGGTTTGAGATTGTTTTTTTATAGTAATACCACAGAGTGTAGCAACGAATTCATATAATAATATTGAAAAAAATGCCCTTTTACAATATGAACTTCTCTGAATATGCTCTAACGATCTTAAAATAAAGTTTAGAAACGGATGTCAGCAATTTTGGCTTTAAACAACATACCTGTTTTTTGTCGTGAATTATGGAATATCGTGAGAAAGTTTTAATTGCTCTTCCTAGTGAGAGGGAGTTTCGTGAGTTACTAATCTCAAAAGCAAAAGGAGGGGAGGGGAACTGGACACTTATTAATAAAGGAAATTTACGGTGAAACCTGACTAGATTGATATTTAATTTGAAAATTTGTGTATTGAAGTACCAGATTCGTTCTTCTCATTAAATTCATTTATTTGTTGTTCAGTTATTTTGTGTAACCGTTTTATGTATTAAATTAATTTATTTTATTTTATATAATTCATCAGCATGTGCTTTTTAAAAACTGTACTCTCTTCCCTACAGTTAGAAATTTAATGCTTTTAGAGTAAGTAGTAGTACCAGCTGTCAAAAAGATATTTAAGTTAATAAATTTGCAAAAAAATCAATATTAGGTAAGCAAGGGTCCATTCGAAACCAAAAAACATGGCAAGGGGTCTATGAGACAAAAAAGTTTGGGAACTTTTTTGCTCTGCCCTAGAACTGGAAAGGAACTCTGCTCTAGAACTAGAAAGAGTTTTCGTGGAACGCCAATCTATACACGTACTTCGCGAAAAATATATCACAAAATAATATTTAAAGTAGATCAACATGTTATTGTCACTTTATGTAAAGGCAATTAAAAAAACATTGCATTTATTATTTTAAAAAATCCTAATCTGATTTTTTAAATATAATTTATTCATTAATAATATTAATTTGTGATTCAAGTGTCACCTACCCATGCATTATATTTACTAACTGGGATATATCCTAGTATTTTTTTACACAAAATGTCGAGGTCTATTGAGATTAAATGCAATCGCATTACTTATTCTGAGTTTAATTTGTTTTTATACTTTGTTATTGTAGCCACTTACGTTAAAAAATATATTTCACTTAAAAACAATGTACTGAATGGCATTAAAATGTTTATAGCTGTGTGAAAAATCCCATGTATTTTGTATGAGAGGGAGAATTTGCAACCAAAAATTTTGAAGCTGTTTTTACTTAAATTTAGATTTTAACATCAACTCTCTGTTGATATGTTGTTCCCTTTCGTTCATTATGGGTGTAGTTTTCCCATAAATTTAAAAGGGTGCATTTTTCATTGGAAAACTATTTAGTTTTACAAGATAATGTGCTAACTAACGAGTATGAAATTATCTCGTGGAACCTGACAAAGTAAACAATAGAATATTCACAATCGAGTAGAAAGTGTATATGTAAAGATAAAATGTTTTAATATTCTTTTATTATAATATAATAAAAGTTTCAAAAGTGTTGCAAAACAATTTTTGTATCTATAAATGAAATTTTAAGCCTTAATGAATAGGGAGGTGAGGTTTAGATAATTGTAACTATACAAAATTCATATAGAACGTAAATCCATTTTGCATATATATTTATTGCTTGATTTTTTTTTTCTGACTCGTGGAACTCCTGGGTATGCCTTGTTGAACACTAGGGTTCCATGGAACACAGTTGAAGACCACTGATATACACCAATAACTTTATATAAACCAATATATGCATAACATATTACAATCAAAATATCGTTGCAAATGTAAAACAAGGCCACAAACTTTGTGTTAGGAGATGTTTTTAGTTTTTTCATTAGATATTAAGCTTTTATATTTCACATTTTTGTTCCATTATTCAAATCACATTACGTTAGTTATGATTTATACTATGTAATTACGTTGTAATAATGACTTTCAACCAGACGAAAAAGAGTGATTTACGTATACATATCATAGATGGCAGCACAAGTCAATTTTGTGATGAATAAGCTGGCATTTGGACGTTGCTGGATTTGGTGGGTACAAAAAGATGAGAGAGCCTTAAAAAAAATGTTATGTTCTTGAGAAAAGATTTTAAACCTTTTTGTAAATACGTTTTATTGTAAGAGAATTAGTCACATGTTGAAAATAAATATTAATATCTGCAGGAGTTGATAGAAAAATAGTAACTTTTGATCATTGATTTTCGTTTGATATTTATATATTTTTTTTTTGTTTGAATATAATTTTATAGGTAGATGAATGAATCGCTTTTTTTTTTTCATTTTGAAATTAAAATTAAAGGATGCGTTTGCAAAAGTTAGTTGCATTTTAAATTAAAAAGTGACATTGGTATTTCTTGAGGAAAAGAGAAAGATAAGTATACAATTTTTAAAAATGATGATGTACTTCAAGTAATAAATATATTTCAAAGTATTGAGAAACGCCATTAAAACGTTAACTATTATTGCTTTAAATTGATTTTTTGTATTATTTTTAAAATGCCCCGCACGCTAAAGACAACTTTATATCGAATTCCTTTTTTTCCCCAAGCCAACGCTGATCTTTTGTCTTACTCCTCAGCATATTTGATTAACATGGTAATCTAAGTCTGACTTTTACAAATTTAATTGCCAACTCGAATGAGGTAAATAGAAAGTTTTCCAAGTGTATTGTTTGAAGTATCGGTTTAAAAAGTTATTTCAATATTAACACCACTGTTAAGCTATTTAAGGACTGCGATACAAAAAGAATTTTAACTAAGCTCTTATTTCACTCTCCTAACTTTCGCTCTTAGAGACCAGTCTATGAATTTAAAAAAGTGCAATATAGTCTCCATTTATTTGAACATTGCCAGATATTTAGACCAGTGATCCCCAACCTTTTTACTGCCGCGGACCGGTCAACATTTGATAATTTTACCACGGCCCGTTGAAAGGGGGGGGGGAGAAGTTGATTGTTTATATTTTAGATTGTTTTGATGAGCATAAAAGGGATTTAACATGGAATATAAAGAGATTTTCGTAAAAAGGTGCGCATACCCGAGAGAAATACACCAAGGAAACAAAATGAAGATAATTTTATAGTACGGCCCAGTACTATATTTGATCCACGGATCGGGGGTTGGAGACCACTGATTTAGACCAATCTCAGATCAACTTGCGTTCGCGTATTCTCTCTCTGTAGCTTATTATGTAATTAGTATCTGAATCTTAGTACTAAACATGAGATTTTTAAGTCCAAGTCATTTTCATTAATATAAGTTAACTTTTATATTACTTTTTCAGATAACAATTACCGTTCTGGACTCCAATGACAGCCCTCCTGTGTTTGATAAAAGCCCGTATAAAGTCAGCTTATCCGAAAATGCCATTGCTGGCCATACTGTCATCACTGTTTCAGCTTCTGATCCGGATACGGAAGGTAGCCTTACATATACTCTCGTGAATGAGAAGCAAGATGAAAAGTTCCGTCTGGATCCTTTAACAGGAGCTCTCTATCTCAGTCAACCTCTGGACAGAGAAACTCAAGACGTACATAAGATCAGAATTAGGGCCGACGATGGAGTACAATTTTCGGAAACCACGGTTGTTATTGAAGTAAGTTTTGAAGTAATAGAGTGAATTACAATCATTCTTAGAGCATTCTGAAGTTGTTGAAATGTATGGTTTAAATTATTCATTCGTAATATCAATGTAATAAAAAAAGAGAGAAATATTCTTTAATGATATTCTATCAAGCTTATTTTAATGGACGTAGTTTGAAAATAGTTCTAATATTTTTCAATGTCTACAGCTTTTATGCTCATATATATGCATGCGTTATACGTATAAAGTCTAATGCTATTTGAAGAGATAATGGTAAGGAGGTGTTAGAATTACTGTTTTGAATTTTACTATTTAATGTATTGAAATAATTGTAGAATATGAAACTGCGACTTAAATTCCAAGCATGGAGATTTTCAACTAGTTATTAAGAGCCTTCCAAACTTAACGATATGCCGTACAAACGATCTTGAAATAGTGTTTTATCTATTTTCCATCATCCAAAAAGCTTAACAGCCCGTTGTATGTCAATAAGACTTCATACCATACGAAAGTTGTATCCGAATCAAGCTACTCAAGAGTACATGTTTCAAAGCAATGGAAATTCACGGTGATAGTTGATTTTGAAAATTTAATCTTTGCATCTAATAGTACATTGTAAAGATATGCAAAGGTTCCAGCTATTGTACATTTTTTTAATCCTTTGAATTCGACTTAAAAATCACTAATTTCTATTTTCCGTCTTTGTTTTGAAATAAAAAAAATTTAAACTTCGTCGTGTTACTTCGATCAATGACTTCATGATCAAATAACAGCATAAAGAGCTTCGCCTATTGCTATATAACATTTTCCTAGAAGAAAGTTAGCGATAGGCGAAGTTCACTATATGTCGTCTTCCTAATTTTTTGTATTTTTAATTATGAAGCACTAGATTATTTAATATTATACTTTGAGTAATAATCATTTTTAAGACTAAGAGATAAAGGGTTTAATTTGTCAAGAAGCTCCATAATTTCCGAAAATGGAACCTCTCAACATTACAAAATTATCCGTTTCTGAATTTATTTTCTCTGACTGTGTTATAAGCAATTTTTTTAGCTCATTTTTTTAAAGATAAGAAAATAATGTTTGAATCTTTCCTCCTTTTACAGGTTATTGATTCAAATGACAATTCGCCTGTCTTTGACCATCCTGTCTATTCGTTTGACATCCCCGAAGGAACCCAGAGAGGAGCTCAAGCGGGTCTTGTTTCTGCTACAGATGCTGACATCGGAGTTAATAAAGAAATCAGTTACTCAGTGTTAAGTGACTGGGGAAATAACATATTTTCTCTCAATCCTCAAACTGGTATCTTCACCTTAACATCTCATCTTGACTATGAACAGGTATATTTTTACAAAGTATCTAATAAAATAAATATATCTTTAAAAAATTCATAATTTTATGCTACACACAAACCTTTGCTCTAAGATTATTCGCTTATTGTATTAAAAATAATTTTTCTTCTTCCATTTTAATGATTTTAATTGCAATATATATATATATATATAGTGGCGCACACAAGGGGGGTTCTCCCTTTTAAAATTAATTAATTTAGTTAAATTAATGGATTAATATTTGAAAAAACTTTATTAATATCAAGTGTCATATCCACTACAAGTTTAAAAAAAATATTTTTGAACTTGAGAGGATGAATAAAAAGTATTTTATTAACGATTGAAAATTTGTGTGTGTGTGTGTGCGTGCGAGCAAGATATATAAATAAATATATATAGGGAGAGTGTAAAGTATAGTAGGAATTGAATGAATGATTTTATATATATGGTCTCGAATAGTGTGTTCTTAATATATGATAATCATATTCATCTTATATGAGATTATTTGATCAGATTTTCCCTCATAGAAAGAGGAATAATTGCTGCTATTATTTTATGATTCACAGTGTGTTGCTAAAGTATTATTCACATTCTCTTTTTAAAGTCAATATATGGTTTTTATTTATTATTTTTATACAATTCCAGCAATTTATTGTTTCGTGCATTTAGCTTAATGCCTGAGTAAAATTATATTGATTTATGTACATAAATATAAATTTGATTTATTTTTCACACAGATGCAACATTACATCTTTGTTGTTCAAGCACAAGATTCTGGAACACCCAGCTTGTCTAGTACAGTAACTGTATATTTTAATGTTGTGGATTTAAATGACAATGCGCCCCTTTTTGATCCAATGAGTTACAGTGATGAAGTGTTTGAAAATATAACTGTTGGTACTAGTATTCTTAGAGTCAGTGCTACAGATATGGATTCAGGTAACGTACTTTTGCATTATACTTTAAAGTTATTCAAATATTTCGTTTTTAGGTACAATACAATTTTGTATTAAATTAACATAATTCTTTTTGACTAAAGCATGCTATGAAATAAATTTGCATTGAAAAGAACTGTATGTTCCAAATATTTTGTATTTGTATTTTCTATGGAATTTTGCCTGTTTAATTTCTCACTCTGTTTTAAACATGTAATGAATTTTTTAAGTGTGGGGATATTTGATGCTGGACGCTTGCAAAAAATGCACCACATATATTATGAAATTAATATAGGACTGATTATAATATAAACAATAAATTTTATAACATAGTTTATGTACAGTAAATATGTCAGATTTACATGGTATAGTTAAATTTGGTTTTAGGGCATGATTTTTCGAGTTATTTTTTAATAAGATTTATATTGCTTGATTCACACATTGATATTATCTGATACGAAATTGCTATTAATTTGTGCTTTTTGGCGCATATGAATTCTTTTATCAGTCAGTATCAGTTGGACCATTATTCCATGTTTAAGGACATATAGTATAATACTACCCTTTGGGGGAGAGATGGTACTTTAGTTAAAGGTAGATCAATGATGATTTTTTTCCCGATCAAGATAGTTATAATATGCTCCAGAACCTTCTGTTCTCCTTTCAAACAAAATCTGCCCAAAGTTGCGATTGGCTCGTTTTCTTTAATTTTCAAATAATTTATAATTATTTATAAAAAAAATTAGTTAACTACCTGAGATTTGTTATAGTTAGTTTATGTAGTTAGCTAAAAGGTTAGAAACCTATTAGTTTTTATTTTTTCATCTATGGTAATTTTAATTATGGTATTTTTAATTCATAGGGGACAATGGTTGCATAATTTATAACATCATTGATGGTAATACAGATAACAAGTTCGCAATTGATACCGATGGAACTATTTTCACCATCAAAACTTTGGACCGAGAAACGCAATCATTTTACAGCTTGACTGTCAGTGCGACAGATAGAGCGCTTGAAACTGATAAAAGACTCTCCAGTACAGTACAAGTTAGTGTTATTTTGAAAGATGTAAACGATATGGCTCCTGAATTTGTAACTCCCAATGAAATATCCGTGATGGAGAATGCGCCTAGCAACACTGTAGTGATGGCTATCAAAGCCATTGATAAAGATGAAGGTCGGAATAGCTATATTGAATACAGTCTGGCTCCACAATCTAATAGTAAGTTTTCTTTGGGACCAATTGATGGTTTATTGCGTGTTGTAGGGCCTTTGGATCGAGAACAAATATCTGAGTATAAAGTTACTGTTGTTGCCAAAGATCGTGGTCATCCTTCACAGTCTACTATGACAGATATTACTATTCAAGTTACAGATGAAAATGATAATAGTCCATCCTTTTTGCACCAACAATATAGTGCTACCGTGTCAGAAAATACTAGTGTAGGACTAAGTGTACTGCAAGTTTTTGCGTCCGATGTGGATGAAGGTCTTAATGGACAAGTGAGATATTCCATCATTGCAGGTGATCTTAATCATGATTTTGTCATTGATCAAGATACAGGTATAATAAGAGTCAGTAAAAATCTTGATTATGAAAAGAAAAGTCATTATTCCTTAACAATTCAGGCTGAAGACAGTGGAGTAGATATTAGGCACGATACTGCATCTGTTGCCATTGCTATTACAGATGTCAATGATAATCCACCAATATTTCATGATTCACCTTATTATGTTCATGTTATGGAAAATACATTATCACTACCTGTGTCTCTAATGCTTATCATGGCTCTTGATAGTGATCAAATACCAAATAATCAATTGCAATACTTGATTAAAGATGGAAATCGCAGCATTTTCTCTATAAATGCCAACACAGGAGAGCTCAGTGTACAGAAAACTCTGGACAGAGAGCAACAATCTGAATATATCCTCACTATTAGTTGCATCGATTCAGGTGAGTATTGAATTTTTGTTTTGTTTTTCTGCGTTTTTAGCATCCTAATATATTTTTATACATTTAAGGATTAAATTAACTGAAGCTGTAGTTATAGTATCTTTTATTTTTACAAATATATTCATAATCTTGATTCTATTGTTTCTTAAGTATTATACTACAAATGTGTGTGCAAAACATTCATTGATTGTTTTTTTACTGTTAGGTTCTCCCCGCCAAACTGGAACAGGAACTGTAAAAGTTATTGTTGATGACATAAACGATAATCAACCTCAATTTGCTTTCAAAGAATATTCAACATACATTATGGAAAACCTTCCGCCTCTTTCTCCTATTATCACCATTTCTGCTTCTGATGAAGACATCGGAAGAAATGCTCAAATTCAGTTAGTATAATGTTTAAAACATTGTTTTTGTATATTACTTTGATAACATTTGAATGAGATTCCACTGATATTTTGTCCTCTTGTCTTTATAGTATGCTGTGAATATAGTAATATAGTTTATAATGAAAATGTACTATACAAATGTGTGAATCTCATACTATTTTCAGCAGCATTATTTTTCTCATTTATATTATGTTTTTAAATGGGAAACTAGATGCTAGATTGTTTGCACTTGTCTTTCATTTCAAACAGTTTGTAATGTAAAGTTTTCAATGCAATTCTTTTTAAGAAATTGCAGCATTTTTCAACCTTTTATCTTTGTGGGACTATTTAAATTTTAAATAATCCTGATAATACTTTATTAGTCCTAAATTTGTCAACTCAACCATTGAGTAATATCAAAATTTAATTAAACAGTTCACACAAATTATCTGTTTGAATCATATCATTCTTTTATAATGGAATATCCATTTGTAGAGATATTTATGACATGGTAACATGTTCTCGTGCATTATAAATATTTCTTTAAAAATAATTTCACATGCATTTTTATAGGTATTCATTGCTAGGAAATCATGAGAACAAATTTAAAGTTGATCCTGACACTGGGACAATCAGTACTAATGCCATCTTAGATCGAGAGGAGCATGAAATGTACAATGTACTACTTGTTGCCCAAGACTTGGGTCTAATTACCCAACATAAGGCTGTGACAAACGTTACAATAATTGTAGAAGATGAGAATGACAATAGGCCTGTATTTGCAGAATCTAGTTACACTGTTTATACGCCTGATACAGCTGTTGGTGGTAAGTAATAAAATCATTTCTTTGAATTATATACTTTTTTAAAAATAAAATTTTTAAATAAAACTGTAAGCATTATTCTCAAAGAACCCTCTAATAATTACTTCTAACAATGAATATATGTTTCTGGAAATAGTCGTGAGGAGACAAAAGCAGAGTAGAAAACGTAATTTAAACATTAGGAAAGTGACCGTTTGTGTCCATTCACTAGAAGTACAATTTGTGAAAAGAGGCAGAAGAATCCCTACATTCTCTCAGCTAAGGCATTACATTGAGGAGAATATTAGGGATGTTATAATCATGCGGTGAAATGAAGCGAAATTGAGGTTATTTTTAGAATTGTGTTGGTGGTTTCAAGAAAAACCTTTACGCCAGAGACAATCGCATGTAAACTTTTAAGTAATTCATTTCCCTGGCATTTAATGCGGGAAATGAAATGAGATTAGGGCTTAGAAAAATAGTATTCTTATTTAAGAGTTAAAGAAAAATATATAAAATTAGAATTTAAATTGAGATTATTTCATATATATATATATGTCTCCGTATGTATCACAATATTATCTTTTTATTTTTATATCTTCTACAAATATTATGATTGATGTATAAACGAAAAGTTTCGTTAAAAGTATTAATATATCTATTAGCTTTATCTTCTCTAATTTTTATATAAGTATTAAAGGCACCACATTCTTTAACGAGAAGTTAATGAAACTGCTGTGTGTGTGTGATTTTAATATTACTTTATTTCTGTTTTATTTATTTACCTAATGATTCATTTTTCCCCTTCAGGTCACTTTGTGTTTGGAGCTGTTGCTGTGGATCTCGATGCTGGATTGAACAGTCGATTAGTGTATCATCTTTCTGGTACAGATGCAGATAAATTCCAAATCAATCAAGAAACTGGTGTTGTAAAACTCGTGCAGAAACTTGTTAACAAATCAGATGGATATCAACTAAAAATTCACGCTACTGATAGTGGACAAACTCCATTGTCATCTACCACCTTAGTCAATGTGTTCACAGAAAAATTTCAGCTTTTTCCTCGATTCCATCCAGGCATACGAAATTTTAAATTTACCGAATCATCCGAGAATTTGTTAGTGACTCGAATATCCGCTGTTTCTCCAAAAATCAACGAAGCCGGAAAACTAAAATATTATATTGCTGGAGGTAATTCTGGAAATGCATTTAGTGTGAATTCAGAGTTAGGTGAAGTCAGATTAATTGGCGGACTTGATAGAGAAACTATATCAGCTTACGAATTATGGGTAGAAGCAAGAGACAGTGATACTCCTTCTCTTGCTAGTGCAGTTAAGTTAGAAATTCAAGTTACAGATATAAATGATAATTCACCAGTTTTTGAAAAGCCTGTGTACAATGCGACAGTTAAAGAAGAGTTAGAGCCGCCTTTATTTGTGATACAAGTACAAGCATCTGATGCAGATTTTGGTGTTAATGGAGATGTTGAATATCATTTCGATACAAACGAAGCTAATAATCCTTTCTCTTTGGATCTTAAAACAGGCAAGATCTTTACTACTGAAGTTCTTGATAGAGAGACCCAAGATGAATATCGGATATTTATAAAGGCCATTGATCATGGTACACCTCAAAGAACAAGTTCTGCTACAGTTTACATAAAAGTTCTTGATAAAAATGATAATCCACCAAGATTTACTAGATTATTCAGTGCTAATGTCACTGAGAATGCCCCTATTGGCACTTTTATCATTCAAGTGACATCTTCTGATAAGGATATAAATATGAATGCTAATGCTACTTACAGCTTTACTGAAAATCCTGGTGGAAAATTTAACATTGATCCTGTTTCTGGCAACGTAACTGTTGCTGGCTGGATTGACCGGGAAGTTAAAGATGAGTATTTATTAAAAGTTGCTGCGGTTGATGGATCTTGGCAGGCTGAGACGCCTTTGACGGTTCTTATACAAGATGTTAATGATAATGTGCCTGAATTTAGTCTTCCAGAGTACACATTCAATATCCCAGAGTTAATGCAAGGAGTTTTATTTATAGGCCAAGTGACTGCTACGGATCGAGATAAAAAGGGTCCTGACTCTTTTGTTAGTTATTCTTTAAAGCGGCCTTCGGATCTATTTCGTATAGATCCGAGCAGTGGGAACATTTTAAGTAAACAAGTACTTTATTACAAAAGAACGTTAAAAGGGTCATCTCCAGAAAATAGACATGTCATACAAGTAGTTGCTACTGATCATGGTAATCCTCCTCTGAGCAGTGAAGTAACCGTAATGATAAATGTGATTGATTCTAATAATAATGCTCCTGTGTTTCAAAAGGAATTTTATTTTTCACCCATACCAGAAAGTGCTGCTATTGGTTTATCGATATTTCAAGTTGTTGCTGAAGATAAAGAGGATGTAGGCATTAATGCTGAGATTGAATATTTTAAAACAGGAGGAAATGGGTCTGAATACTTTTCAGTGCATAGAACTACAGGTAATTCATTTTTTGTCTTAAATTGTTATTGTAAAATATTTATATTTTTGCAATTGTTATACCTAACTAAACAGAAAAAGTATA
The DNA here is from genome assembly GCA_019973975.1 of Trichonephila clavata. Taxonomy (NCBI): domain Eukaryota; kingdom Metazoa; phylum Arthropoda; class Arachnida; order Araneae; family Nephilidae; genus Trichonephila; species Trichonephila clavata. The sequence goes on along the minus strand of BMAO01016864.1, from coordinate 7,127 downwards.
TGTGAAACATCAGTTTATATCTTTAGTATGATTCACATCCTAATTTCAAAATAATAATACGAAATTTAAAATCAATATTTAACTACAAAAATTAATATTTTTCTTACTGAAAATATGAATGTAAAATTAGATTCAACAACTGTTGTGAAAATAACACACTTTTTTTAAATTAAATTTTCTAGCAATTAAATTTTAAAGAACACAACTAAAATGTTGCATATTTATTTCTAATAATAATCTACATTGTGCGAGATATTCAAATGTTTTTTAATGAGTACATCAAAATAAAGTTTTATTTGATGGCTATTTCTGCTTAGGAATGCCTGAATAATTCATATTCTATATATTTGAATAGTTTCTGTAAACATTAATCGAGAATTTATGTGTGTGTGTGTTTTTGTTATATTACTTCTGAATTCTGTTAGTATTTATTTTGGTATATATTTATAGATGTAAACAATTACTTTAAAATTTTTATAAAGGCATTCATCTCAGAGAAAATATTAAAACTTAAAGATTTTTTTAAAAATATTCTTTATTATGTTGTACAATGTTGCTTCGCATGTACATTCAAGGGCCAGACTAATCTTGTAAAATACATTGCAACATCTTGCGTATATTTCATTCTATCTTTCACTACTTGTATAAGGGTATGAATATCTCTGCCAGCTACCAAAACCATTTATTAATATGAGAACAGTGGCGTACTGAAACTTCTTTCCTAGAAAAGGGGAGTAAATTTTAAAAAACACGTGAACGAAAACACCAAAGCGTAGTCTTTATGCTAAAAATTAAAAATCTGTTGGTCTAAGGTGGGTAGCATCGGAATTTCATGCAGATGCCTCAACAGCAAATGCATTCGAACTTTGTAACGCATTGTGCGATGCATGAGTTTTAAAAGATGATGGTTGACTCAAATTGCTTTAATGGCACAGTGACACAGACCAATCCATATGGTTTAGTCATGACAAAACCGAACTAGACACTTGTTGAAAGAAAAAAGTAGCGTGATCAAAAGAGTCGAATTTCAACTGAACTGAACAGGTGGAAGGATTCGTGTGTGTTGAAAAACCCATAAAACATTACATCCCACATGTGAATGGAAAGTTTTTCTGATTGTTTGGGGGGGGGGTATTCTGAAATGGTATAAAATTTCATTAGATATAAATCACTGAGATCTCGGCCTTGTATACAAATATCTGATACTAGCCAATGGCCTGTTTGCATCCATTCTTACACAATACTTCTGTTGATGTCCTTCATTCATGCTGTTTAATTGAACCCGTTCCTGCATAACAATAGACCATCACAATATTAGAAATGTTATATTATGATTACAGATGTTATATTATGATTACAGTTCGTCTAAATTTGGAATTATACGTTTTCCTCTTAAGTTCTCAAATCTGAATGTATTAGAATACTTTAAGAATGGCATACAAAATACATTTGAATGTTTTCCAGCAAGTATGGAATGCAAAATCTACAGAAAAATTCCAGAAACTCGATGAATCTGTCTCTCGTATTTCTGTAGTCTTTCGTGAATCGTTCACGTATTAAACTGGTGTAAGAGGATTTTTCTGGCACTTGACTGTACATACATAAACAGATTATAACTATAATAGCTTAACGGGGTGTGGAAATTTTATAGAATTAGAATTGAAACTTTTTTAGGTAAAAAATTATTAGTTTTCAAGTTTACTTCCGTTTAGTAACATTGTGTTTTTAATCCTGTAGGTTGGGTTACAGTGTCTAGTCCATTAGTTGGATTGAAGAAAAAGTGGTTTTCTATCAATATTAAAGCAACAGATAAGGGTGTACCTCCTAGATCTGCAGATGTTATTGGAATGTTTTCTGTTACAGACGAAAATCATTTTGCGCCTGCTTTTACAGCTTTGAGCTATCAAGTAGTAATTCCTGAAAACGAGCCTTTACTTTCAGAAATTGTAACTGTTACAGCGACTGATGAAGATAAAGGTAACAGAAATTCAATTAAATTAAGAATATAGTTATAAATAAATTTTATTCTAATATGTTATTCCATATAAAGACATGCATAACAAAAAACGTATTTACATTATTTTAAAAAGTATAATTTAAGGAATGTAAAGTTGTAGAATGCGCAAGTATAAAAAACAATTAAAAATTACTTATTAAAGATTTTTAATTAGAACGAGAAAAAATTGTTAAAATATCTTTATTAGAACTTTTAGAGAATAATAGTAGAGATCGGAAAGAAAAGAGAGAACATTATTTTAAGAATTATGCCATTGTGTATTGCTTGATTTTGATAGATCGTTTTATATTTTCAGAAATCTTATTATTATTTTTTTATTTTATAGGATTCAATGGAGAAATTATATATTCCATACTTTCGGGTAATCATGACAACCAGTTCCAGATATCTCCTCACTCTGGTTCCATAACAATTGCTAAATATTTAGATTTTGAAAGTGTTAGTACATATCATCTAAATATTTTGGCTTCAGATAGAGGTTTCCAAAGCAAAAACTCAACTGCAGTTCTGACAGTGCTTGTTACTGATGTGAATGATAATCCTCCAATATTCAATTCTACCAAATTTGATGTTTATCTTAACGAAAATGAGCCTCCCGGAACGTATGTGACGCAACTAGTAGCTTTCGATGCAGATTCCGCTAGGAACAGCATTATAGAATACTCTGTTGTAGAAGGAGATGATCATACTTTCTTTATTGTTAATCCTAAAAACGGAGTGGTAACATCTAAATTTTCTTTTGATTATGAACAAAAGACAAAATATACTATTCAAGTTATAGCTAGTAATGTGGGAACTCTTCTTTTTACTTCAACTGTGGTAGACATTCACATTGCTGGTAAAAATGAATACTATCCACATTTTATTCAACCGGTATTTCAATTTACTGTCAGTGAATCTGCTGGTGTTGGTACAACTGTTGGACAGTTACAAGCTGTTGATGAAGACAGTGGTGTAGATGGAGAGGTTTATTTTCTTCTTGTTGGTAGCAGCAATAACAAAGGTTTCCAAATTGATTCTAAAAGTGGAAGTATAAAAGTTTCTCGAGCACTTGATCGGGAATCTCAATCCCGAGTAGTTCTTACAGTTCTTGCTAAGAATGCTGGCAGCATAAGAGGAAATGATACTGATGAAGCTCAAATAGTAATTAGTATCCAAGATGGAAATGATCCTCCTGTTTTCTCTAAAGATGTTTACGAGGCAAGAGTTAGTGAAGCTGCTTCTTTAGGTACATCAGTTGTTTCTGTATCTGCAGTTGATAAAGATGTACATCCAAATAATAATCAGTTTTCTTTCTCTATTCTCTCGGGTAATGTTGATAAGGCATTCAGTATAGATCCCCAATCAGGAGCTATATACACTGCAGGAAATCTTGACAGAGAAACCCATTCTGTCTATAATTTAACAGTTACTGCTACAGACAGTGGAAATCCACCTCAGTCTGGCTCAACATTAGTAAAGATATATATTGATGATGTAAATGACAATGGTCCTACATTTGATTCATCAAAAGTAATTGGATACGTATTAGAGAATGAACCTCCATTTACTAACGTTATGGTCCTAAGCGTAACTGATCAAGATTTACCTCCAAATGGTGCACCTTTTAAATTTTTCTTGATTGGTGGTGAGCATAAGGATTATTTTGAAATCGAATCCCATACAGGATTAGTCAAAACAACTAGAAGCCTTGATAGAGAATTGACACCTGAACTTGAAATTTTAGTGGCAGTGCAAGATAGTGGAACACCACCTCTAAGTTCTCAAAATATGGTGAAAATCATGGTACTTGACAAAAATGATAGCCCATCAACTTCTAGGCCTCTTACTGTTTTGGTATGGGTGCATAATAAAAATTTTCCTGGTAGAAAAATTGCTGATGTACACCCACAGGACTTAGATAAAGTTGGTCAGTATCAGTGCCAAATAGTAGAAGGAAATACTGGTATTTTTCGGATACCTAGAAAATGTGATTTACACGCTTCTAAGTTTCAAAACCCGGGAACTTATACTCTTACTGTAAGTGGAAATGATGGCAAACATAGAAATGTATCATCTACTGTTAGGGTGAAGTTTTTAAATTTTGACAATGCAACACTAGAAAACAGCGTTTCTCTAAGAATTTGGAATTCTTCAGCAGATGCCTTCTTAGCCATGTATTATAATAATTTTCTCCAAGCTCTTGATAATATATTTAAGGTGAGTTGTGAAACATATTATTTAAAATATTCTCAATGTAAAGCATATAAACGTTTTGTTTTTGAATTGTGATAAATGCTCTTAGTGATAAACAGAAATCTCAACTAATTTATCATTGGAATTGCTTATTTTCTTGTCTGTTTCATCCAAATAAAAATCTGAATTAATTATAGTATGTGACTTTAGTATTAAATATTTCATAATTGTCTTCATTTTGGAAATTTCAATTATGCTAAATATCTAATATATTTTCGTTTTTTTTTTTTCAGTCATCAAGCCATCCAGTTGTATATAGTATTGTTAATGTGAAAGAGCATTTAGAGATAACACTGGCTTTCAAATCTTCTGAAAATACTTACGTTCCATCTCAAGATGTTCTTTCTTTATTGAATGAAAAAGCTGCAGTAATCAGAGAAATTCTTGAAGAAAAAGATATTGATATTGGTTACAATCCTTGCAAAATTTCACCTTGCCAAAACGAGGGAATTTGTCGAGGCTTTTTAGAAATGAAGGATTACTTGTCCATTGTTGACTCTTCATCACTAGTATTTACTTCGCCATATGTAGCGCGCGAATTTTCTTGCCAATGCCCACCAGGATTTTCAGGAACCACGTGCCAAAACCAACAAGATCCTTGTTTGCCAAATCCTTGCTTTGCTGGAAGCTCATGTCATCAAGACGGCACTTCTTTTCGCTGCGTATGCGCTCCACAGTATCAAGGAGAAAGATGTGACATTCCTCGTAAAGAATCTTGTACAACTTCACTTTGTAAAAATGGCGGCACTTGCCAGGAAGCTCCAAATAGTGGATTCTTCTGTTTGTGTAGACCTGGATTCAAAGGTCTGGTTTGTGAACAAACTGCTGATGCTTGTCGTCCAAATCGTTGCCTAAATGGAGGGACGTGTGTGAGTGAGAATCTAGGTATGTGTTAATTTAATTCAGTCATATATATATCCTAATATTTATATAATATATTTTTGATAAAAAATGACATTGTTACTGGTGAAATATGAAGCTTATTGTGATAAAATACGATTATTAATCTTTTTAAGGCAATTTATAGCCATATAAAGAATAACGATGCTTTATCGTGTATAACGTACTCTTTTTTTTTTTTTTATAGTAACTTCATGTTATTTATCATAAGAAATGTAAAATTTTTGTAAATTCTTTTTTGTTAAAAAAAGTTTAACCAGAATTTAATAAACATCATCATTTTATGATCTTAATGGCAGTTTTTAAAAAATATTGCTACTCTTGTCTTATATTAGAATCAGGAAAAAATTCTGGAAATCTTCGATTTTCAATTATTGTCTTCCTTTAGTTAAGAATTTTCATTATCACAGTGTGTTCTTTAATTAACCTTATAATTTTATTCATATTCTTCTTTGAAATGTTTAAGTTTGATTTTTTACTCAATAGTGAATATACAGTTTATCTGTATATCAGTATTTCTATAGCACGTATATATTTCTCAATATGTTTCATTTTTGTAATCATATTCAATTGATATACATGTTTTGAGATGAAGTGTAAATAAAAGTTTTAGAAAAGATTATAAAATATAAATGAATTCGGTTTAGTACTTTTTTCCTGCTTGGTTTCTGTTAAATTAAATGTGCGAATTCTTCTAATTAGATTAGAGAACATCATATGAAAACAAGCAAGCACTTCGTTTAAGTATTGTAAAGCAGTTTTCTTAATTCAACTCGTGTGTTTTGACGTCACTATTCTAGACTTGAAAATGTTAATTGCATGCTATATTTCATTTTGTATTTATTCAAACTTCTTTTGTGTTGTAGGTTATCATTGTGTATGCACTTCAAGTTATTTTGGAAGGCATTGTGAAAAGTCATCGTACGGTTTTCATCCTTATTCATTTATGGCCTTTAATCCTCTTCAACCAACAACTAATGATATTTCCATTGTCTTTTCTACAAATAAACAAAATGCACTGCTAGTATATAATTTTGGAGCTCAAAGTGGAGGACGTTCAGATTTCTTAGCATTGGAAATAATTAATTCTGTACCTACGATGTCTTTTGGAGGCTCTAGAACAGCAATAACAAGAATTTCCACAAATATTATAGTTTCAGATGGAAAATGGCACAAAGTAACTGCAATCAGAAATGGAAAGGTTAGTAATCTGTATATTCTTAATTTCTATAGTTAGATATTTTCATTCTGTTCTTCTGTCTGTTTGTTGATGATTGGCATTTTATCATGGTAAGTGGTATATAGACTTCTGAGACGTTTCTGGTAAAGGAAAGTAAGTGATGCATTTCAATAATATTTTTTTATCAAAGTCTTTTTTAAATATTTTTCTTTTGTAAATATTGTTTGATTGTCTTATATCTTGTTGACAGTGACGTCTTAAAACTTCTTGAGGCTCTGAGCCCTTGTGCAAAAATAGGCCCCACCTTATGACACTTTTATCGAATTTGACAGTTCACAAAAGCAATCCATTATAAAATGATGTTTGATAAGAAAATTTATTATCTACTTTTCAAATTTACAAGATCATTTATTGTCTTTAAAACCAACTGTTTTCTCACCTTTAGATTTTAAGTAGGCAGTATATAGCAACAGCTTAAAACACTTGTATAAATACGTGATAATATACAATGAATGTACATGACTCACTAGTTCGTAAACCTAGGCACAAACCGACTCGACTGCAGCCTTTCAACTAAATGAATACTGATGGTGTATGGTTTTATACCTAGACACAGACAATTCAGTCTTGCCATTGTTGCCAGTTGTCATATAGTTTGGAATTCGCAGCTTTTCGGAAAATATGTACGGGAATAGTGTTTAACGATTAGAAATATTTGGATTATTATCTTGTTGAAAGAGATTCGAGATAGACGAGGCCCCCTCGAAACCAAGGCCCTGGTCCCGGAGTTCAGTT